>CM053788.1:469822143-469994643 GCA_028749045.1 Cupressus sempervirens | reverse complement strand
ATAAATTAAAAATAAATATAATAAATAAACAAACTTCATCAACTGTTTGGTAAAACCAATTATGTTCCTGGTAGGGCAATATACATCAGGAAGCAATAACCTAGTGTTCTATAACAACAAGAGTTATTGTGATGCATACTACATTTCTGGGCTAAAAACAAGACTTTGTTATCAAGGTCATAGTTAGATCAAAATGATGTAAATGGTAAAAATCCCTCATCAGTTTCAACAACAGAGAGTTAGGATATTAGCAACAATGATAACAATGTTGAAGGTGCATCCCTTATTCATAAGCTTGAAATGTGTTTTATTTCCAATTTAAATATGATTCCCATATCTACTTTGTGCAAATTCATTCCTCTTTTTTGTCTTCATTTCAAAAAAATGTGACTTTCATAGCTTGTTAGTTAAAGAAAAATGCATTATTTAGAACTTCTATTTCTTATAATTCGTGTCTTGAAAACAATTGGAGCTTTGTTGACTAGTTGTCTTTTTATGAAACATAACAATAATATTCATCTTCTCTTCATTAAGTCACCTTATTGTCAATGCATGAAGAAATTTGGTTCCATCAATTTGTCTCAAGCATTTTTACTAGAACCTATATGTAAAACTTTCTCATGACATAGTCATGATTGAACCATAGATTTTGAAGTAAAAATCAGCAGATCTTTATTCAATATCAAATATGTAAATTATCTTTGTATCTAAAATGCACAAGAAGGCATAGTTTGAAGATGTGGATTCAGACTTGATTGGCATTCCAAAATTTTGACTCAAAGCATTTAGAGAACATAAAAATCCAATTTGACTATCAATTTGTCATATAGTTCAAATCTTACTCATATCATATGACCCTTAACTCTCAAGATTTGAAATTTCAATCACTAGGGTTGTTATGTTTAGGTATTAGAATTTTCCAATCTCAAGGCTCAGGACAAGCCTAAGACTCGAAAGTTTTGGAGCAGGACTTAATTGGGTACTCTCCAGGATTTGGTGAGACTTGGCTCAAGAGTATGGTTGAGTAGGCTTGGTCAGCTCAGAGACTATAAACTAAGTCAATAAACTTTGAAATGGGAAAAATATCTTATATATGATTTGTTAGAAAAGTAATTTGTAATAACAAGTGAAATACTAATAGTCTCTTGAATATAGTTCTATGAAAGGAACTTAAAGAGCACATTACAAAAGATGATATGAAAACCACCATGCATGGTAAAGAATATGCTTATGCACTCAGTCTACAAATAAACTCTTAGCTAAAGCATAAGATATTTATGTAATAGTGCTTTGAACTATCCTTGATGTCAAATACTTCACAAATGATCTATGTTGTAGCAACTATCACAATGCAAACAAGGTTGTGCAATGATCCACTAATGTTAACAATTATATTATGTAAGTATAATTGCTCACATCTATTTGTGATCTCTATTGTAACAAGTACATAGTGAAAACAAATCCATGTATTGGTTGTAGTGCCTGCCCCTAGTTCACATTTTGTTATCATTGTTGAACTCTTTTAGAACTAGTTTTATGTTGTTGGTTAGCAGCATTCTTTTGAGATTATCAGATATTGTGCTATGGATTCAGTTTATTATGTGATGAGATTACTTAGACTCTACATTTCATGTATGTATGATGATTATTTTTAGCGTTCACAATTATTGATGATGATTATTACATTGCTTTCAATTATTAATGATGATTAGTAAGATGATTTATTATCATATGTGCTTTCTTATGGATACTTACCCCATACTTGCATGTGTATGGTGTGCATGTTTGCCTTGTGTGTGTTTTTTTGTATAGCGTGTCTGATGTGGTTAAGGAAGGGAGTCGTAGTCACCTGCTAGTTGGGATCTACATGATGCACCACTTCTTGCCATTGCCTGTTTAGTTTGGTATATATTGTGTTTGTACATGCATGATTTTTATGCAGGTTGCAGGTATCGGGTATTGACTTCCCTGAATTGCCAGGATGAGCATACCCTATCACATTATCTCAATGATAAGAGAGGAGAGATAAATTCTCAAGTCCAAATCCCAACCCTTTGAGCCATTTGTCCTAATTGAAAAATTAGGACAAGTATCTGAGTTGAATACCCATCGAATGTGTCAGATGACATATTTCATGATTTTTAACCCTTTAGATTTATTTTGTAGGATTTTTTCTATGATGGGCTTTCATATTTTATCTTGGAGGTCTATGGTGAATTTTCAATTAATTAAGTCTTAATAAATAGATTTAATTAATAAATTATTTATTTGAGAAAATTAATAAAATATCATGATCTTTGATATTTTGATTGTAATTAATTAAATGTGAATTATTGGGGAAAAGGAATTAAATAAAAGAAAACTAAAAATTAAAATTAATAATAATTATAAAATAATAATAAAGTAATAAATAAAATAATAATAATAAAAGTTATAAAAATTAAAATGAAAGTTATAAAATTTAAATAGAGATTATTTAAAAAGTAAATTGGAGTTATAAGCTTGCATGGGAATTAACATTTGTCAACAACACGGGGGTTAGTGCATCAATTAAGCACAAGGTGTCTACAATTCTATGACTCATCAAAAAGAATTAGAAAAGACTCATGCTTAGTTGGTGACACCTTTTAAGGGTTTCAAGAAGCAATCCAAAAGTTTCTTGAGAGCTCTTTATATTTAGGCATTCATAGAAGCTTAAGAAAAAAAAAAGGTGTGGAGAGCAATTGGAGCATTGGAGGACTCAAGAACTCTAAAGAAGGGAGCTTGCTCTGTTGATTTTCTGAGGAAGAGCGAATTAGCATCAGAATTTGGGTAGATTCTTGTGATTTTTCTTATGCTATTTCTGCATCATGCATTCCTATCTTCTTCGTGTCTTCCATATGTCTTCTAAGGAATTTCATATTTTTATTGTATGCATTTTCAATTTGGGCAATTAAATTTATTTGAGAATTTTATATGCATGGATTTTTAAAAAAAAAGAGAAAACGAGTTTGGGTTCGAATTAGAATCAAATTGAAATAGATTTGTAAATGGTTTCAAGATTTATGGCCAAATCCATTAGTGAAATTATTGGATAAATTTAGAGAACAATTACCTTTTAAGAAGAAATTTTTAATTGTCTTGTCGCTGCCCCTTGAATAGACCCAAACTCAGTTATCTATAACTTTTTATTGTGATCGAATTTATTCGATCGCTCTAGTCAAAATTGGCGCAACTTGGCCCTCTCCAACATATTTAAATTTCAATCCGATCCAACAGTTCATTAGGGAGATATGGCTGTCGTACTGAGACTATTTTATTCAAGGACAGATATTTCTCCATTTCTCATAACCAAGAGTTCTTTATGCTTAAACTTCACAAAAATAATATATCAAAGCATGGAATAAATTAAAGATATTATTGAAATCTTCTCTTATTAGAATCTTATTAATATGCATTAGTTTTATATGGTTTATTATCTAATCTAATTAAATCAAATTTAATTAAGATTAGTTAATAGTAGAAGAAGTGTAATTAATTATTAATCAATCTAAGTAAATGGATGAGAGAAAATTTTAAAAAAAGAGATTTTAATATAGTTTATATAGTGGACTTTTTTTGAATACTATTTCATATATATTAAACAATTTTAGAGTTTTTTAATGAATGATAATGTTAAGAATTTGGAAATTATTCATGTTAAAATCTACAATGAGTCTTATTGGTTTGTGATAGGGATCTCTTTCAAACAACGTTTATATAGAAAAAATATTATTAGAACAATTAGAAAATGGAGTCTAATGGTTGATTTTAATATTGATTAAATAATTGTAAGATGATAATTTATATTATATTGATTTAAATTTAAAAACTCTGAATGGTATTGGATTAAGACTGAATTTTTATGTTATTGGTTAATACGTTTGAATACCTTAATGAAGTTAAGAGTTAGCCAAATATTAACTAATGAGTTTATGGAAGGATTCTATAGATCGAGTATGTATAGTTTGAGGAGTTTATTATTTATTAATGTTTGTAAGGACTAGCAAACTATTAATAAATAATGGTTTAAATAGATATCAACAAATTTGGTTAGAGTTAATCTAGAGGAGATTAGTTAATGATTGAAGTACTGTAAAAGATATTAATCAAATTGAATTGGTTAATAATTTGGAGGAGTATTAATTAATTGAATCAACGTACATAGGGAAAACTTATTTGAGATAATAATACTTGGTATTGGAGATTTATTATAACTTGTTATTATTAAAATAAAAATGGGAACATGACGAATG
The DNA here is from genome assembly GCA_028749045.1 of Cupressus sempervirens. Lineage (NCBI taxonomy): Eukaryota > Viridiplantae > Streptophyta > Pinopsida > Cupressales > Cupressaceae > Cupressus > Cupressus sempervirens. The sequence goes on along the minus strand of CM053788.1, from coordinate 469,990,369 downwards.
TGGTCATTATAGATTTATTAATAAGATTTCCAATATAGTTTGTCATTAAATATTAGCAAGTTATTATTATTGAACTAAGAATATGAACATTTGTGTATGGTTGAATTTTAGTTATTAGTCAACTAAATATTCATAGGGTTGATGGTTTGGTTGTGAAATTATTAATTAAATCAATTAACTAAAGTTAATTGGATTTAATCAATAATTATGTTATGTAATAAAGATTTAATTGATATGATTCTTTTAGCGAGGTTGTGAAATATTGATATCAAAGTTGATAGGCCTTATTCTCATGACTTGAATAATAACCTTAGATGTTTTAATAGTGAGACTTAGTAATATTTAATTGAGGACTATTAGAATATGGACCTATGTTAATTGATTAATGTAATTGATCATTTTAATAAAGTTATAATCTCTTATTCGAAGAATGATAATTGGTCCTCTTATAATATAACAAATAATGATCCTAAAAAAGTTGAAAGGTTAATCAATTAGAATATGGATCATGGTTAAATATAAAAGACAATTTAATTAAGGTCAATGATGATCAGTTTAGTGAATATTTATCATTAAATTATTCTTAGGGTAATGCTATCGGGGGACAAATGGGTTGACTTGTAGGTCAAATGATGAAACTTAGACATTTGAAGTATACTTGAAAATGGAAACTGAAAACTCCTACACATTATCCAACTATGTGAATTTAGTAAACCAAAACATATGTTTGCATCGTGTATTCTATATGCTTCTTGTTTTGGATTTTGGGTTGACTAGTGTTGACCAGTCCTAGGTTGTTACCAGAGGCTCGGGGGTTATGAGATGTGATGGCATGTTGATCTTATTTGGTCTTGATCTTTATAAGCCCAACCATGGTTATGTGATCGTATGCTCTATGAAATGTTTGTATTTGTTCTTCAGCCTTCATGTGTGAAGTTGAGATGTATATATATCTGAGATGCTTGAGCTAATCATTTTTGAGTCATCGATCAGTTATTCTTGGATTATTTTCTAGTCGCCATGATGGGACTGAAATATGGATTTATTTTTTGATGATGTCATGTTGTGACATGTTTGACTCAACCATTTTGGAGTCTTCGATCAGTATGATTTTGAGATATTCTTGGTTGCTTGTTGAGAACCATTTATCTTGAGATATATTTTGGTTATTGAGAACCAATTGATACTTATGATTATCAGTGATGCCTTCAGTTGCCACTAGAGAACTGTTGTGGTCATGATTTTCTATAGATGCTTTTTCAGATGCTCATGGAGATTTGATGATTCTTATCTTTGAGATTTGATGATTCTTATTATGGATATTTGATGCTTTTATCATGGTTATTTGATGATTCTTTTTATGGATTATCTTTTGTGATTTTGAGATTTATGATTTCATGAGCGTAGGGTAGGTAATCTACTTGTAGTGTCGGGAAGTGGATTGCAATGGGGGCCAGGGCCCTAAGTGGCTACCAGGGTAACTCATTGTAAGTTTGGTTAATAAGTGATAACATTTACACACTAAATGGGGATTAAATGAATCTAAAAAGATAATTGTTTTGATGTTCTCGTCCATGCCTTGAGTGCTTGTACAAGCTAGGATGGGAGTAGTGAGAACGCATGGTTGTGATCGTGCATTCTATAGTATGCCTTGTCAGTATGAGAGGATACTAGTGGCCGCATGAGATCAGTATGGACCTGTGTAATTTAGCTAACTGCCAGGGTAACTTGTACGTGATAATTGCGATGACACTTTCCCTCTTGTAGAGTAGGTTTCCTACATGTCATTGTGTGCCTCTAGGAATTAGATGTCAGTTTTGTGTGATGGAACCTTTGAGTTAGTATACTTTTAGGATTTCTGGACTATTAGAGATTTATACTTTGTGGCATTGATATCCTGTTTGGAACTTGAGATTATCTCCTTAGCATGGTTGAGTGGACCACTTAGGTTCCACGCGGTCGAGTGGTAGTGTATTTTCACTCTTATCATTTGAGATCCATCTGAGACACTGTGGCTAATGCTTTCTTGGTTGGTATTTATCTTCATTATGATCTTGGAGCATTATGATAGATGATATACCTTATGATGGATGTATTTATTGGTATGTTTCTCATATTGATGATTTCCATATGTTAGATGATGTTATCCTATGCTTTACTTTACATGTTAGTAGGATGTTTTAGGAGTGACATTCCTACTATGTTATACTGATGATCTCTTTGATGCTTTGGAATGTTATGCACAGAGGGATGGCTAGGATCCACGATGGTCTAATGATGCTATTTACGGTTGGGAGGAACCGTGTACTTAGTTATTTATGTTTGTGATATATGGTTATCTTTTGTGATGGATGTTTATATCTTTTGTGATGACGTATCATGTATGATATGTGGTTTCATTTATGTTATTGCATCATGGATTAATATTAGATGATGATGATGTACTTTATTTACTTGGATGTTTATTCTTTCAATCTTTTCATACCCTGTGATATGTATAGTGGATGATTGAGCTAAACTAAAATATAATTACAAAAGGACACTTGTATATTGTTTAAGTACATTGGATGTATCACTGTTATTTCATAAGGATGGGATGTTAGATGAATAGTTAATTTAGATGTGATACAACGTTAAGGGATCTTTAAAGAATGTAGCCTGTTATGTATATATGTTATGTTTATTTTCATTTGAATTGTTGCTATTGCTTCCGCAAATGTTATGAATGGTTTTATCTTTCATGTTTAAAAAAAAAAAAATTTTGGCAAACTTAGTAAAATTCTTTGGATCCCTTGGCAGGGCATTACATTGTTCTTCACATCTATCTATTGTTTATGTCAATATTATCTTGCCCAGCTGAATATGAAAGTTAAAATTCTATCTACAAAGAGCTTGTGGCAGCTGAGATATGAAGGAGTTTTAATGTTTGGTTGTTTTGTTTCTTGTTTTCTATTTCTTGTTTCTATTTCTTTATGGTTTAGGAGGGTTTACAATTTAAACATGCCTCAACACCATAATTTTATGTTGGAAATGGTATGCCTTAACTAACAGTGTTGTGATCTCTCATGATTTTGTAGTCAAATGGTTGATTAGTGAAATAGTGCTTAGTTTGTTCCTTATGTGGATTGAAACCAATTTTATTTCTAACCTACAAAATAATTTTGTATTGTTGGTGTATTTTACAAAATCAAGTTTTTTCAGGTGTCCATACCTATGTGTGGTATTTATACTTATGCTTATTGATGATATGCAGGCTTTTCTATGATATGTTGATGTGCATTCCTTAGGTCTGTAAGGTAAAGCATGTTGTTTCATATGGAATCTACTAATCATGGCCATCTTATTAGTATGAGGGGCCTGGGCTAACACATAACTCAATCCCCACCCAAGTAGACATTGATAGAAGAAAAGGCAAATTGCATGGAGTTTTAAACATGTCATCATTGGTTTTAGATTTTATCTAACAAGTTATTTCTGTGTGTGAAATTGTAGTGTCGGTAAAAGTTTGAATCTCTTTATAGAATTCATTTATTCAACCATAGTCAAATTTTTAGCTCACTTTTAGTTTTGAGTTATTGTCAATGCATTTATGTCTTGACATCTGATCAATTGGACTACATTATGCAAATCCCAAATCCAACGGTAAAGCTAGCTAGTATCTTTCAGTGTTTTTGTGATTATGTGGGAAATGTTGCTTTGAAATTGAGTAGGATCATTGGTTTAACATTCTACCTAACAAGTTGATCATGGCCATTTTAATTAGTATAGGTTATCACATAACTGAAACTCAATTCCATACCCATGTTGAGATCAACAAAAATTGAGTTTCAAACCTAGCCTCAGCCTCAATGGCTTTACATTTTTCTAATCATGGCCATCTTATTCATGGGGCCTGGGCTAACACATAACCCTCAATCTATAGTGACATCCCTATAGCTCGGATCCCAATTTTATTGCTTAAAAAAATGCTTCTAGAAATATGCCTAAGGGGTGCTCCACAGCATGACATTGACATCCTTGTAGCTTAGATCCCAACCCTGGGGTTATATTTGCTCTCTTGTATCCATAAAAAATGTTTCTTCTATTTTCTTTTATCAGAAATAGTGAGATTCCCATTTACAACCAAGGGACATGCTAAGTTTAATGCATGATTCCCATTTATCATATGGTAAGAGAAGTAAGATTTTGAATGGCATGATTTTTTTTAGTGGACTATCACTTAATGATTCACTAGCTATTTTCACTTGTGTGAATAGAGCAAATTTTTTGTGGCTTTAAAAGTTATATTCAAGAACCAGCTCTAGCAGTCATAGGTAGAGCACCGGTTGCATGGGGAGATTGAAATTTAGAGTCATTTCTACCATCCAAATATACTTTGATTGTTTGGATACTTTTATGATCAGGTGCATATCATACAATGTTCTAATCTTTTGGGTGACATTTACTTTTCATCAAAGCTTTACCTAGTATTTCTTTAATTGATTCTTTGATTCATCAATTTATTCAGAGTAGGGTCTATCTTATTCTTGAATATGTTGTAAAAGGTGAGCTCTACAAAGAGCTCCAACATTGTAAATGCTTTAGTGAAAGGTGATCAGCTACTATAAGTTCAATTGGAAATGATTTATAATCTACTTTTCTTTTTTTAGTTTGGAAAATAGTGACTCTTTTTTTGTATAGTACATTGCATCTCTTGAAAAAGCTTTGATATATTGCCATGAAAAGAATGTCATACAATGGGATATCAAGCCAAAGAACTTGTTAATTGGCATACAGGTAAGTGCCAAGGACAAATACATTTGTAATGATACTCAGTTTAAACTTGCGAGGATGTCTTTCTGATCATTACATTATTAACAAATTCACTTGTTAGGGTGAGCTAAAAATTGTTGATTTTCATGGTCTATGCACACTTTTGATAGAAGGCAAACAATGTTTGGAACCTTGGATTACTTACCTCCTGAAATGGGTATATTAGTGTGTAATATTTACTTTTCTCTTCATTCTTGCCTTCTAGATTATTTACATATTTGCAAATGTCTATTCTAGTGGAAAAAGGGAGCATGATTTTGGGGTAGACGTATGGAGTTTGGGGATCTTGTGTTATGAGTTTCTTTATGGGGTTCCTCCTTTTGAAGTAAAGGAGCATTTAGACACTTACAAAAGGTCTGAGAAGCCATACTATGTTTTAGTTCTTAGTATATATATATTTTTTGTTTCAGGCCTTACACTTGAAGGGTTCTTATATTTTCTTATTTCAAGCATGGATTTGACCATGGCTAACTTTTTTATGAAGGATCGTGAAAGTGGATTTGAAATTTCCTTTAAAGCCACTTGTTTCTACTATAACCAAAGATCTAATATCTAAAGTTAGTATATGTTTCCTTCATATTATGAAGATAATTTTGTTAGATATGTCTGTCTCACTACTTAAATAAATTTTTAGTTATCATGGTAACACTTTATCATGGTTACGTAGCTACTGCAAAAAGATTCCTCAAAGAGGCTACCTTTACACAAGCTTTTACAACATCCATGTATTGTTCAAAATGTTGATCCTGATGGTACCTATAGACCATTCAATTGAACTATGTATTTTTTGTAGCCTTTCTCTAGGAGGAGGATTCAATTGAACTATTCATTTAGGATTCCACATTTTGCATGCATGTCTACCAAGACAGTTGCAACTTAAACAAATATATTCTCTCAATATATCTATTTTGTGCATATCTATTAACCATGGCTTTTGATGACCACATTATGTTCAAGCATCATGTCAAACAGTTCACATGACTTATCTATGCTTCCATTTTGCAAGCATGTCTCCCAAGGAAAATGCTACTACTTCATCTACACCATCTGAAAAAATCCTTTATGCTTTGATGGATGCCTATAGCTTATCCCAAAGCTCTCATTCAGTAGTTATGAGATGATCAATCAAGAGGAAATAGTTGAGAGCTTAGAGTGACACAATTTTCAGATGATCATATGAAATGAAATGGCCATGTGAGTAGAAAGAAACTAGAAAGACATTGTGTACAGATGAAGGCATGAAATGGATGGTTTTGGAGCACTTAGCATTTAGTACATATCACCACTTGAGATCAAATGGGTGTGTGGGATTATACACATAGTGAATAATAAAGGAGGGAATTAAACCCTCCCTAAGGCTCATGCTTGTTGAGGTCCACTTCAACAATGGCCCTTCCTATGGAATTGTTGTCTAAAACCTTTCTAATGAGATAATGTCTTATGAGATCTTCATTAGTGGGATGGAACATGAATCTAGGAGGTAGTTGTGCATCACCCATATCATGACTGTAACTAAAGTTAAGAGCCTCTATTATTGAATACTCTATTGAAGCATCAATAATAGAGGCTCTTAACTTTAGTTATAGTCATGATATGGGTGATGCACAATTGCTTCCTCAATTCATGTTCCATCCCACTGATGAAAAGCTCATAACACATTATCCCATTAGAAAGGTTTTAGATAGAAATTTCATAGGAAGGGCCATTGTTGAAGTGGACCTCAACAAGTGTGAGCCTCAAAAAAAAATTTGACCAATGCTTGGCAATTTTCTACCAAGCATTGATCAAAATTTAGACCAATGTTGAGTAGTTTTCCACCAAGCATTGGTCAAAATTTTGACCAATGTTGTGTAGTTTTCCACCAACACTGGTCAAAATTTTGACCAATGCTTGGCAAAAATTGTGCCAACAATTTTGATAGTTTTTGACCAACATATTGGTCAAAATTTTGACAAGAAAATTTTTGACCAATTGGTTGGTTGAATTTGGTCAAAATTTGGTCGAAAAATGGGTCAAAATTTGACCAATAATGGTCAAAAAATGACCTCAAATGTACTAGTGCAAGCCATCGATCAGATCGTCCGTACTATTGTAATAGGGACATTACTACTAAAACATGCTACAATATAAGCATAAGTTAATCTAACATGTTATAGTGAAGCATAAGATAATCCTTCAAGTAGATAACATCACCTATAATATGTTGATCATCATAATAAAGAAATCTAACGTGCTAACCCAATAAGAAATAAATAATCCAATAAAATAATTCATATCATCTAGTCATATGCTAAACATCACAATATGGGAATGTATCAAATAAACTAACATTATCTAAATGTGATATCCAAGCATTCCAATGAAAGCATAAATCACAAGAAAGCATACTCCGGAATCCAAAGCATCAAGTGAAAACATCCAACAACGGTCGCACTAGGATAAAAGATTGTCTCTATACACCAGTCCCTAGTAGTGGTGAAGGTAGCTACACCTCCTAACCACATGGCACCCATAGGTCTACACCCATTGTGCTAATGGAGATAATGATCCAACCACAAACACAGAAAAATAACATCCATGGCTAACACTCATGCTAGATAGTATGATGGTTGTAACCAAGAACTTAAGACAATGCAGGGAGTATAGGTCCTGGTTAAGTACTCAAAAGGCTATTAAGTAGGGGCTGACATCATGGAGAGTCTCTTGGCATTGACAAGCCCAAGCTAGTCTAGTCGCTACTATCCCCAATGGAAGGTGCATATCCAATTTGGCCATTGCTCTTCCCAATGGAAGGTGCATATCTAGTTTTAATTATCTTAAATCTATTACCATACATACATTTTTAATTTAATTATCACCAGAAAATAGTCACCAGGCTATAGGATAGAAGCCCCTCCATATGCTAGCCTACCCTACCCATGCTCATCCAAAAATGAGTGCCCATACACATGCAAATTCCCAACCCAACTCCAATGATCATAGCTTCCATAAATAACACGAAAGATCGAGCCTTGCAAGTCACCTAAAAAATGTATGTGCATGTACTTGTGTGTGGTGCACTACCAACACAAATATCATAACATAAGGACATGATGAGAACACAATGCAAAACAAAACTCAACCGAAAACAACTTAGGAAGATGGATTCTACATGAATACCAAGAAACAATAAAATCACACATCATGAGATCACTCAATCGCCCTCAATCTGGGAATATTGATTCTACACAAATCCCAATGATGCAACAAGAACAAATATCATGAACTCACTCAACTAGCCTCAATCTGGGATTATGGATTCTACATGAATCCTAGTGTCCATAAACAAGTACAAAGGTCCAAAAGAAACCATAACAATAGGTCCAAAATCCCTCAACTAAACTATCATGTCCAAAATACAAGGGCAAAAAAAAAACATGTAATTAATTAATTTTTTTTTAAGTTAATAATAACTAAATCGAATAAATAATTTAAACAATCCAATTTTTAAACTCATTTTAACACTAACATAATTTCTAATGTTAATGTATACTAATTACCACCTTATATTAAAAAAAACTAACTAGATTTAATTAAAACTTAAATTATAAATGCCAACATAACAAAAATATCTAATGAACAAAAATTTAAAACATAAATAAATTGCCTAGACCATAACTAACTAATAATTTAAAGCTTTAACTTAACAATTAATAATACTAATCCTAAAATAATAAACGTACTAAATTTCATTAATAAAATTTACTAACATCAAAAAAATAAATCTAACATTTAATTACACTAATTTAAAAATAAACCTTATTTAAGTAGATTTTATAATCATTAACACTAATAACAATCTTACTGATTCCATAAAAAATTTAATAAAAAATTACTAAACTAAAATTAATTCATAAATTTTAACTATAGAATTCAAATTACTAATACATCTATTTAAAAAAAATTCTAACGAATTAAATCTAACTAATATTAAATTAAAACTTACACTAATTTAAATTTAAACTAACTTAATTTTAAACTAATCTTAAATTAAACTAACTAAACTAATACTAATACTAAAACTAACTAAACATTTTTAATAAATTAAAAATATAATACTAACCTAAACTAACCCCCTTAACCTTCCCCCCCAACTAACTCCACGTTACTTATCCCGCTTCCAAACCCATAAACAAAATGGCCTTTTTTTTAAAAACATGCTTGCCAACACATTAAAGACGCCACCACATGTCACATCCCTTTAAATGGGGGAACTCAGCGCTAACAAAAAAGATAAAAGGGTCTTTTTTTTTTTTAATAGTTTTGTTTTTTTTATTAAATTTGAAATCAAAATAACATCACATCCCCACACTTGTTTGATTAAAATGCCACGTCAGCTGCAAGGAAGGTGGGAAGCGGTTGATGGGGTAATTTTTTTTAAACTTGTTTTTTTTTTTTTTTTTAATCTTTCCAAAGTCCAAGCTGCCCACTCCTCATTTAAAGCATAAAGTTAATTAGGTGAGAGCATAAGATATTTAGGAAATGAAAGTATATGCATTTATTTTATTTTTTTGTTTTTATTTGTTTGATTTTATTTTTATTTTTTTATTTTTTTTTCAAAAGAATAAATAAGAGAATCTTTTAGATTTTTTGTTTAAGGAAAAAAGCAATTAGTTATCTCTCATGTGCATTATTTTTTTTGTCAGTGTTGAAAATTTAAGAACAAAAGGCACAAATATATATAAATATTTTATTTTTCTAAAGAAATTTGCCAAATACATATTAACAATAGGGAGGGTTATATATTTTATTTTTTGCGAAGTAAGAATTTTTCTCTTCTACTACAATTTTCTAAAAGTTGTATATATATATATATATATTCCTTTTATTTTCTCTTTAACGTTGATAATCATTGGGTTTTAAATATTGTTTTAACCATAATGTAGGGCTATTTTCACTCCTAATAATCATGATAATAAATTTAAGTTCCAACCATAACATTAAATCCTCTTTAACCTATTTTGAATCTTAAATTGCATGATTTTTTATCATTATGTTATCTACTTACAATTTGATCGATGATCGCAAATTTTAACATTTAACAATATCACAGGAAGGTAAACATCATTTCAATTAATTTCAAGTAACATATACAAACAACGGAATTACCAAAAATAATACATGCAAGAATATTTCTCAAACTCTTTTTCTATTAAACCACCTGGTTCAAGGCTCCGTCGGGAAAGAACCAGTAAGAAAATCTGACATCCTTGCCATTTCAACAAAATGTTTAAATATATTTTACACTGTATTTCAATCTCGAACATAACTAAATTTCAACAATCAATTTAAATTTTCTTCTTGGCCCTTAACAAGGGATCCAGTTCATTTTTTGCAAAGCACCACGACGATTATGGAGAGAATGAAAATTGACTAGGTAACAAATAAACAAATCATGAAGATAAATTAAACATTCACTCCCATCCCGAGTTTGCACAATAGGTTCAATCATTGAATCAAACTAGGGAGAAGGTAGATTTTTCCAAATAGGAGATGTTGATCACTATACCACAACATAGCCCTTTCGAGGCTAAAAATTCAAGAACTTTCTTTCTTCCACAAATGCCCTTTCGAGGCCAATATTACAAAGATTCTCATTCTTCCATTTCTTCAATTTTCAAAATTTAAAAACATGGTATGTGATGACAAGTAGGGGCCCATAACACCCTACCCTCTTTCCCTCTTCTCATCATGAGAAGAGACTCTACACTATTGGGGTCCAACTAAAGCCCTTCCCTCGTACATGGCCACTTCTTCCCTATCCAAGGGTGAGTAATACCAAAACAACCCACAAAATCCCTTCAAAAATCAAGCAAAACATGAAGGAAAAGCATTCAAGAAAACATGTTTCAATCCCTCCCAAACATACCCAACATACATACAAGCATATCAATGAAAACACAATAACATATGCATGAACAAAGCATGGACAACATAAACAACATAAACAAAATGAGCTGAAGAATCCTACCTTCACAACAAGGTTATGGCCAAATGAACCAGTTTGAGAAGAGAATTCCCTTCCTTCTCCTTCTCCTTCAATCCTGGATTCCACTCTAAAACTAGAGGTTGGGTGAACCCTCAAACCCTCTCAAAAATGCCTCTCCAAAAAGATCCTAAACTCAACCACCTCTAAAAAGAAATAACTCCCCCACTTCTCTAAAAGTTCTAGAGGCTTCTAACTCAACTAGACCAAAGGCTAACCTCAAGGAGGTGTTAAATTCATTCAACCCATGATGAAATCATTCAATTTTTGCAATATAGCAAAAATAGAGTTTTTGAGTGGCCATAAAAGTCAATAAAAGGAGCTAGGGAGTTGGAAAATGCCCCCAACCCATACCCATACCCCTTGAGTACTTAGATTTCATGATTTTAGGCCTTTAGGATTAATAAGGGACCTATCAAAAGCTAGAAAAAATTTAGGACTTTCTAACAATCTTCTAAAATGTAGATTACTCACTAATCCTGATTAGGGTAATCAATCTCGATTACTAACTAATTAGCAAAAAGGTCACTAACCTAGTCCAACTTAGATCTTTAGGTTACTCAGTTAATGCTAACTATCATGTTGGAATGCATAAACAATTCACGAGTGTCAAGTGACACTAAAACATCACTGTTACAAGACATTAACACTTAATGCTTACAAAATGATACATTCATTCAATCCAAGATACAAATAAAATATGAACAACGGGGTTTGCATCTTTTGTTAGATTCAACCCTGGTTTCCACAATCGGTACATAGGGTTCAATTTCGTCTCTCCATTAATTTTTTTAGCTAAAATATCCTGCACACTCATTGCACACATCAGTAGCTCAAGAAATCACATGCATATATATATATATATATATATATATATATATATATATATATATATATATATATATATATATATATATATATATATATATATATATATATATATATATATATATATATATATATATAACGTATCAGGGAAATCACATAACTAAAACATGCATCTTTCAAATAATCAGTTGTTTAATTCATTTCTACTCACAATTAATTATCAGTAAACACATAATCAATACAACATAACTTATTCATTAATTCAGATTAACATACTAGAATAATCATTGTTAGGCATGCATATACCTAACATCATAAACATCTCCAATTAAGGAATACTGAACTATCTAAAAGCATATAAACTAGTCATCAAGTACCATAATCAACATTATCATCATCAGATAAAAAACACCTAATATCATATTTAGTGAAATTTTAATATTTAAACAATCGAGACACTGTAGTAGTTCTCGAATCACTGAGCATTAAAACATGGATGTGTCAACTACTCTCAATTTCATTAGGACATTCACAATATAAACATTACTTTATAACCATTCAAATCTCCTACAACAAATTTTATAGAGAAAAAATCATATTTAATAAGTACATGTCGGGAGGGACCTTACATAAACATAACATCAAGAGTACAGATGTGACATGCATCCCAATGCAAACACAAAAGTGGAACAAAGGTTTGAGTAATATCCAAACAAATAATCCAAGTCCATGACCTGACTCGTGCCAAGAAAACTTGAGAAAATAGGGTGGCATGCAAAATGAGGTAAAAAACCAAAATTTTGGAGTAATTTTGAAATTAAAACCTATTTGGCCTTTGGGTACAAAATCCTCAAAAATCCAAAAATAATTAAGTTTGGACATCATATGCAAAAATGGCTAGCATAACAGTGCAAAACCCCAAACCCTCATCCTAAAAAATAGGGAAATGCTCATACCCAACCAACCGGGTAGAACCAACAAACAAAAATAGAGGGGAACACTAGTTCTCAACCTCTAGCCAAACTACTACCAAAAAAAGAAGCAAAAATGGAGCAGAAATAATAAAATGGGAGAGCCCTACCTCATAGCCAAAAGGGCAAAATGGGAATCTGAACTAGAAAATAAAAAGCCCATAGAAATGGCCAAAAATTGCGACAATCCAAGGTGTCCTTGAGCTAGATCCAACAAACTCAACCTCATGACAATCCCATACCCATAGCTCTCATAATGAATAAAACAATAAATCCTCATGAAGAGAATTTTGGGTTTTACTCTCCAACTTTCTAATTTGAAAGTGAGAAGTGAGGAATTAGATTCCTTTTTGGATACTTATTCACTTTTCGAGTGAATAATTGATTAGGGCAAATAACTAGCCAACCTAGTTAAACCCCAAATCAACCCAAAAAACAATAGGCTATCCCTAGAAATAGAAATTCATGTATGGTAAAGCTACTAGGAATTAAAATAAATCAATAAAAAAGCCCCGAAAACTCAAAAGCATAGAAATTTTCTTAACGACTTTCATGATGATGTGAACCTCTAAATGCATAGACATGCTCACTAGTCTAATCACATAATGCAAATGAGTTTAGCTTTAATAATCACCGAAAGGTTTAATTTGAACATTTAATTAAGGATACATCGACCATACAGGGATGACATTAGTAAAATATGAATAGTTGAATCATTAACTCCATGTGCCACTATCACGGATATAAATTTTGCATAGTAAACAACACGATCAAGTGCAATTGCATATAATAACATAGCTGAAGCAATAAATGCATTAAATCACCTAATTTAACCATTTATTTAATTATATTAATATAATCTATTTACATCACTCACATTTGCATAAAGCATAACAATACAGGAATGAAGTAAATAACCATAGCATTAAATCTATCACATAACATAATCAATGATATGTCCAAATACCAGATAACCAAATATCTTCATAAAAAACACTATCATCTCAAAATGGCATCATCATACAATATGATGAACTAAACAACATAGTATCCTAACATATATGATACTAAAATCAAAGTATAACACCTGACCCTCGAGTCATCTCTGATATAAAACATAACATAAGTAGATATTTGTAGCACATAACTAATGAATCCAACATAGAAAATCCATTTGTAACTATTTAAGAATTCAATAATCATTGTTTAAACAATATAAAAAGGCACTTAAAACACATAAGAAAACATGGTCATAAACATGACTAACCACTACTACAGGAACCTAGTCTAGTGTAGCATGGTAATAGTACACAGTGCAATCTCTGCACACATCTCAAGTTAATCATAGAACAACCTCATGATACCACATCAATCCTAGTAACCACTAGCACAAACCTCAGTCAACCAAAAATCACATCATAATCTCATAAATCAGTCATAAGGATAATCAAAGCAACTAATACAGAAACATAAATCCAATCACCTCAACAATGTTGACCACTCATTGTCACAATCATGATTCCTTCTCAAGGAAAGATCAAAAAAGTTGCATCCATCAGGATGACTTATAGAAGTCAAATGGGAGAGGCACTACAAACATCCTCTACCATGCCATTTGGTTTATTAGTAGAACTATCAGCAAGCTGCAAAATGATTGGTCTTTCTCTAAGGCCAATAATATGCAAGTGAGATAAGACTTCCTTTTTCATTACAATAATAGATGCACATAAATCAATTAGCACATTTTGCACTTGAATTCCATGAATAGTGATAGTAACTATTGGACTCCCTAAATCGAAATATTTACGTACTATCAATTTTTCTAGCATAAGATCTGACAATTATCCTAGGACATGAATAGTTTTGGGATCATTTTGTTTTCTCCCTTGTTATTTTATGCAAGCTTCTTTGATGGTCTTGTTTTAAATAGGAACTTCTTTTATAGCATCTAGTAATGGTATCTTAATAGTCATATTCTTCAACTAGTTAAGCAAATCTATCACAACCTAGTTTTTCATAGGCACTATTCAGTATACAAGCCTTGAAGGAAATGGTGAATCTTTTTCTACAGGAGAAACTTGTTATGCTGGAAAATCTTCCTTTTCAGAAGATGGATCTTCAACCCCTATGATTATAGGACCTAGAGGTGAAGCAAGAGTAGTTCTTGACCTTAAATGGATGTCATTCAAAGAGATAGCATAGCTTTATTGCTAAGTTGGTGGCTTACTACTGCTAGGATTAGGATTAGGTTGAGCTAGCAGGTTGGTTAGTCTAGCCTAGTTATTATTGGCTATAGGAGGAGGCATTATAGCCTATTGTTGAGGTGGTCGCATTAAGGCCTATGGATTGGGTTGGTTAGACCATTGGTGAGGTTGCTACCAATGGTGATTACCACTAAAGCCTTGAGGACCTTTACTCTAATAATTTTTATATTGACTATTGTTACCATAACTTTGAAGAGGGTCTTGTGGCATACCTAGTCTTTGTGCCCATGGCTTTTGTTGAGTGACATAGAGTACCTTGCTATTTTCATCAATGGATTTGAATTATGTAGGCATTGATGGTGGCTCCAAAATTGCAATAGTCTTGCATTTATAGTTCCTCTTCCTCTCTCTATAGTGTGGATAGTATTTAGCTAACATAATGTCAGCTCCTTCCTTCTTCCTTCTTGCCTACATGCTATCTTATTTAGTGGAAATATCATTTACAATGTCTTGTTTGAAATCAAACAAAAGATTGGAGAACTCCACCTTAGATACTCTTAACTCATTAGACTTACAAGGCATGGCCCTAAGTCCTCTACTCTTCATCATAGTATCTCTTGAATAATTCAATCATATACTTTATATTTCATTCTAGTTCCTCTGAGTAATGTCTCCTCCCACCATAAGGTCTAAAGCTTCTACACTTGCATCATTCACACCTTTTAGAAAAAGATGTTTATGAGTTTCCTCATTCAACTAGTGTTGGGTATTGCAGTGCAAGTTAAACATAAACCTTGAGACATAGTCTTCCAAAGTCTCATCCTCTTTTTGTGACATTTTGAATATATAATCTCCCTTTATATCACAAACCCTACAATACTCCTTGTATTTAGAAAGAATGATAATTTTCATTGCATCCTGGCAATCTCTTACAACATTGGAACCTATTGTGGTACCACAACACACGCCCCATTTGCTAATCAAAATGGGGACCCCCTACTTTATTTTGCACTTTTGTTCAAAATTCAAGCCAATTTTGAGGTCCCACCTATCCCTAAGTTCACGTTCTAGGTCCTAGTTGAGAAACCATATGAGAAAAATCTCAAAGTCAAAAGTTCAAAAAAGAAATTATGAATTAGCACATCACACTTTGGTGATGCATCGATGCACAACTATGTAGATACACACCGGTGCACCACCAAAGCCACCTCTCTCCCACCTCCTCACTGTGTTTTTTCTCTCCTCTACATTTCCTAGCTCCCACACCATAATTCATTCCTTCTTAAGCTTTGTGTTATCAATCCCACCTTCGCAACTCTACATACACCTAGGTGTGATGTTTTTCCCTCTCTAGCCTATGCGAGAAACTTTAAACTCAAAACAAGTGTACAGTAGTGCACCCAGCTTGGTGTGCTAGTGCACACCCCCAAACACACACCTCTACAAAGAACTTTAAAATAAAATAAGAAAAACCAATGTTTGATATGCATTTGTACACCAGACTTGGTGTGCAAGCATGCACCAAATTTTAAGCGTAAACAAGACAAAATAAAATTTCAAAAGAAAGAAAAATGTAAATAGGTGCATAGTTGCTCTCCTAACTTGGTGTGCTACTGAACACCCCAAAAAGACAAAAAACAAAGTGTGTACTATTGTGCACCTAATATGGTGTGCAAGTTCACAACCTTTAACAACTCAAAACACTAGAGAAGGTAAGATGCACATCTGTGCACCTAACCTGGTGCGTAGGTGTGCACCATATATTTTATGTTTTTTTGAGGAAAAGGAGGATAATAAGATGTTTTTGCACATTTAATTTTGAGACTAAGCATTATCATAGCCTTGTCATTATTGATTTTGGACTAATGAATGTCTTTCTTTTGTCATGCAGATATAATGGCATCTTCATCCAAAGAGAAAATGACACCAAAGCCCATTGTTTACAAGTTCCAAGGTGTACCATTGAAATTAAGGTTCCAAGATGACTACACAGAGATTAAGGATACTAATTTACAACACACTAATCTAGAAGAGTTCTTAAGGATTTGTAACAAGCCCAAGGAGAGATCAACTATGTTATTTGCATTAATCCAATCAAGGTTGGTGAACATAGCTTCACACTCGACATCAGGACAATCCTTGGAACTTATAATGATACTTGCACAACATTTTGTTCCAGAGGAAAGGGTGGTGAAGAGCATGGGTGGAGAAATTGTTCTTGACCTCAAACCCAAAAACATCGAGAGGCTCTTTCATCTCCTTAAGGTAGATCAATTCATCAGACTCACTTATGAGGCAACAGAAAGGTGGTATAGGGAATACCTAAAAGAGGCTACATATATCATTCAATCCTCTTATCTCATTGATAAGACTCATCTAAGAAAGGTAACCGAGAAGGTAGATATGAAAAGGGGGTATATGAACGGTGATATTGGATACTCTATCATTCTTTTAAGTAGAGTGATGGGTTTACTAGTATCTAGGCACTTGAATGTTTTCATGATAAATTTTATTGAGACTATCAAGACAAAAAGGATGCCACTTGACTAGGCCACCACACTGAGTGAAGACTTGTGTGAACAATTGGAGGTAGTCAAGGAAAAGAAGAAGTTCTACATGACTTCATATTTGGTATATCTGTCAGCCACCAGGGTGACAAACAATCCCAAATTATACAAAAGCAGTAGCATACAAGATCCCAATGCTTGGTCGTATATTGTCTATCCCCAATTGGTGAAGAAGAAGCTCTTAGGATAGAGAAAAGAATATAGAATCATGACTGATGCATTCATATTTTCTATAATGTGATTCATAGGGGGAGACTATGCAAAAAGATTATATTATGATATAGTAGCTCAGATAATAGCTCTCAAGGCCTACTACATTCAGTTCAAAAAATTCACGTATCTAAGGGTAGTTGGTGCCACTATCAACCCAAAGAAGCTCCCTAGATATCCTAGTGATAGACTTGTCCTATTGGATATTGCATGGCAGATTGAATCTACATATGGTAGGGTTAGGACACAATGAAGACCATGTTCGACATGGCCCTTGGTCATAGGACCATATCAAGTGAAGCAAAAAAATGATATTCCATCTTTTGAATGGGAGTGGCAACAATATCCCCTTAAGGAGTAAAATTCTCCCAGGCCATGTTTTGATAATATTGGGAAGGTCAAAAGTTTTACAGGCAGTGAATTCCAGCATGAAAAGGCTATCGAAGATCATTGGATGAATGCAACAAAGCACTACTATGTCTGTGTCAAGGACTATTGTAGGATGACTTTGTATTTGGCTGAAAAGGCTTTAAAGGTTTAGATTCCTAAGGAGATGTTGAAGCAAGACTTGGGGGAGTTTTTGGACCCTCTATTCAACATAGACAAATTGGAGAAGGACCCATAATGAATGCTAAGGTTGACAAAGAGGAGAATCATGATATTAATCATTAGGTAAGGCATGCCATTAAGATGATACAAGATTGGATCAAGAAACCATTCCAACTTGATCCAATACTTGACACAATGGTTTTTCATGCAAAATCCAACCTAGACAAAGGTAGAGGGAAGAATGTTACTATTCATACATTTGTAGCCCAATCACCAGTAAGGCCAAAAATAGTATACCAACTTGATCGCCTAGCTAGATACTCTCACCCTTTAGAGAGGAAAGGAAAGGGAAAAAGAAAGAAGAGTTCTCCTCAAAGGGCCAAAATAAAAGAGGGTGAAGTACAAATACCTCCTCAATAATAGGAAGAAAATGTGCAAGGGTCAAAAGATGCTATAGCTTCCCAAGTCTAGATAGATCCTCAATTGCCACCAATTGTGCCTAGCTAGATAGAGGGTGAAATTCAGCAAGTCTCTCCTCCTCCATAGGTAGAACTAGCATCCCCTTCTATGTCTAAGAAACAAAAGAAGATCAAGATTCTAATGAAGAAGAGGAAAAGGGTGATTAGAAGGATGGTTCCTTTCCCATCTATCTTGGAACCTATTCTTGAGGGAGAAGAAGAAGAAGAAGAAGAAGATGATGAAGAGGAGGATGTGCCCATACAAAGAAGAACCTGGCTAGCTAGAGCCATGGAACAAGAAAGGAGGAGAGGTTTCATGGTGACACCACCATTTGTGCTAGAGGAACCTTTGGAAGTAACTTCTTTAGAGCATGAAGTACAAAAATGGGTGGATGAGCAGAGTAAAGAGGGCAATGACATATTCAAGATGTCATATTTTGATTTTATGCCCATAAGGATAAAGTTGATTTAGGATAAGGTCAAGGATATCGTGACAGGTGAACCCCAATAGGAGGATTAGATGCAGATGTTGCCAGAATCTCAACATCCTAATCTTACTCTTTCATCCCTAGTATAGGCTCTAGTGGTGGATAAAGTTTTTGTTACTCCTCTGCCTCCAAATTCAAAAGAAGAACAAGTTTAAAAGGAGCCTTCACAAGAGGAAGAGACATAGTAAATGGCAACCGATGAAATGTCAAAAGAGGGATAAATGGTTGAATATTCTCAACAAGCCTCCCAAGACACTGAGGTGAGAACCACAGGTTCCACGAAAATGGAGACCACAAGAAAAGAACCTTCACAAAGAGAAAGAACTTCAAGGAGGAGTGATAAGGCAAAGGAGGTAGCTAAATATACTCCTTCATCCTCGAGAGGCGGGCTTTTAATTGAATGGATTCCAAGGTGGCTAAGGAAAGAAATGATGAGAAACATGAAACCACAATTTTGTGTAGATGAGGAGGATATCATTGAATTAGTCGAGGTCTTGAATAAACCTGAGTCCCCATCATAGGAAGCAAGACCGTTGGCATTTATCAATAGCACTTAGGATCAAGATTTGTTTGCCAAGTGGCTATCCCTCTTCCTAATGTAGATGCAGAGGGCTTAAGCCAACAGGATTATCAAATCAAAGAGGTCATGCTTGGGAAGACCACATTGGATACAACTAGATTGATGGTGACCATGGGAATAAAGGAAATTTTTAGAAGCAAGGACCAGGAAGGGGCTAAACTTAGAACACATCAAAGGAAAAATGAAATATTGAGAGGATATCTAGCCAAAGTTGTTAGCCCCCTAGACCCTGATCACCCCAAGGAGACTCTAAATGATCTACTCAAAGGAGGGAGGGGTGTGCATTTGGACCCATTTTTGGAAGCCTGTCAGTAATGGTGGAAAACTTTTGAAGAAAAGTGTGTCTTGATCATCCAAGGGAATCTGAAGTTACTACATGCAATGTAGGAGAATGTAAATAAGATGGTAGCAATTTTGAAATAGGATTTCAACATAATGGATGAAGTGTGGGCCTGGAGTAAGCATTTATAGGTTTTGCAAGCCATAAAAGGGTAAAGATATAGGATTTTGTTACATATGTATACAATGAAAGAGTTATATTTGATTGATGATTGGATTGAGAAGATATTAGACAATAATGAGGTAATGGAAACATTACATGTAGAGATCCATAAACTCAAGGACCAAGCCCAAGAGTGAATTTTGGAGGCAGAGAGGCATTATAGTGATGCGTGTCTAGAGATTTTTGAGGATGAGGAATGGGAAAACTTAATACCCATAGAGGTTGTAGTGGAGAAATTCAGGAAGATTTTTGAAGAAGCTTCCAATGATGAGGACATCTGTCAAACTTTTAAGATAGAGGAAGCCTTATTAGAGATCGATACCAAACTCAAGGATTTTTTTGAGACTCAAATTAAGGTAGACAACTATAGACAGAGGGTCAAAGATAAGTATGAGGCTTTAGATTTACTAGATGTGGAAAAGATTATTGAGATTATAGAGAAATTCAAGGGCAAACATCCAAACATAGCTTTGGGTTGAAGGACAACAAAGCCTAGATGCCAAAATTTCAATTTCGACACTCAATAAAATTTTGAGATTTTTGACCCTTTTTGAAGTGTGCAAGCTCGCAAGTCCATAGGTGTGTAGTTTTGTAGGTGCACTTTTCTAGAGGTGTGCTGACAGTTAACTTCCAATTCCAAAAATAGAGCTTTTCATGCATTGGAAATGCATTCTAATGGTAGTTTAACTCTGACAGATGCCCAGTGAAGGATCAACTTCCATTTTTTGGCACTTCTAGACACTTCTACTTTGATTAAAGGCTTTCTTATTCTTTCTCCTCTTATAAATTCTTTGTTTTTAACATATAAAGGCTCATGCATCCAATTAATGACTATAAAATGGATGGAGTCCTACTAAGCACCAGTTAGATTGTTAGTTTGTATATAATTAGTTTGTTTTATTAATTTAAAAGCATTTTATTGCATGATGATATCTCTCTCTCAACACAAATTGAGGAGATGATTTCTTATAAATACTCCATTGTAATAAGTAATTGGGGCCACTATTATTTTGCAATAAAATTATGCTTTTGGTGCTCAATTTGGAGTGTAGTGATTCTTGCCTAAATGTGTCATGTTTTTGTGGATGTATGTTCATGGAATGTGATTGAGCCAAAAGTTTATTGCTTTATTTTTGGTTGTGTGATTCATTAATTCTGGTGTTTGCTATGGTTTTATGAATTCCACTGATGTATCTAGTTTGAGAAGAAATCATCAAATTGTACCTGCATAACTTTTTGTCTCACATGAGTGTACTTTTTGTGGTATTGTGATTTGATGAAGGGTGAAATATCATATGATTAATAATTTTCTCACTAACAATTGCACTAGTGGAATCAAGGAAGCACTACTTCTTTCATTGGTTACCCACCAATTTCTTTGAAAGCTTAACTCACATACATGTTGTTTTCCATAGCTTATATCCATTAGGATTTTAATTTCATGTTATTTCCTTTAAAGTTTTGTTATTTTATTTATTAACCCCCTTGTTAGAATAGGACTTCATACTAGTTGCATTATTAGATTGCATTCATAAAAAACAAAAAATACAAAAACATACTTCTTTTTCGCATGTTTTATTTTGAAGCAGTGTGAAGATTCTATGTCTCATCCAAAATCAAATGAATCAACAAAGGCATCCTCATGAACAATCACATTTATCTTCAATTGAATAGATTCTAGTAGGTTGCAAGATCACCCAGAACCTTGGAGTTGATTCACAAGATCAGCTTTTTAAGAGAGGAGTTTGCAAGAATTCCAATCATTTAGCATTGTGCATAATGACAACTCAACAGAAGTGGTGCTAGAAGGAGGGCCACACTTTTGATTGTCAGAAAAGTGGAATTTTTTTTCCAAAGTTTCAAAATTTTGTACTTTTGCAAATATCTGCACTTTCCACAAGTTTAGAATTTTTTTTGAGTTTTTGAGAAATCCAGGTGCATAGGTCCGCAACTTCATAGGTCCACAGGTCCATAGATCAATAGTTGTGTAGGTGTGCACAACTCTATGGTATGTTTCATTTCATGAGAAAGTGTACTTCTACAGAGGTATTCTTGTTCCAAAGTTGATGCAAACTAGAGGGTTTTTATATAGAATCCCTATTTCAATGAGCATTAAGATCTTCACCCAATTCCCACAAGTTTCTTGAGCTTACCCACTTCTACAAACCACACAATGATAAAGGAATACTCCAAATTTAACCACTTTTTTTCAAACTTACATCATCTTCTTCAACTCCACCTCCACTCCAACCACCTGGACCACTACATATTCCAATAGTTCCACCTCAGCAACCACCCTTAGGTCTACCAAATCCTCTTATGGCCTTCTTCACAAATGGTATAGACTCGCCAATAAATTTGAGAGGTGCACTCCATTACCTCCCCAAATCCCAAGAAGTTTTGCCCAAGGTTTATTTATGGAGAAACACAAACTGCCAAAGACCACATTAAAGTATTCAAAGATATTTGCAACCAAAAATAGATTGTGAATGAGGATGTGGTCCTTCATTTATTCCCCTACTCTTAGGGGGAACTTGCTTACAATTGGTACATCAATTTTCCACCTAGATATATTGGATATTGGGACACTTTCGAGAAATTGTTCCTAGAACAATTTAAATATTTTTTCAACTTAGAAATGATACATCCAAAATTCATATCAATTAAAAGGGATCCAGCAGAGATAGTTATGTGCTTCAATCATCGCTTCCATATGGTGTATCACAGGTTGGAAAGACATTATACTATACCAATTGAAGTAGCTATTCAAATTGATATAGATGCTATGGACCCTCTTATTGTTATCTTTTTGAGAAGGCTTTCTACAACAAATATTGATACATTGGAAAAGGTCTTCACAGAAGCAACAACTTTTACTGAGCAAGCCAATCCTAACGGAGGAGGATTGATGCTTCCAGCCCAAGCTATCATGGTAGTACCAACATACCCAATTGGAGTACCCACCATGCCTAGTCAATTTGTACCTATGAATCTAATTCCATTACAATAGGCACCCACTCCATAAAATCCTACTCTAACATATCTAGGGTATGAACCTTCGAAAGGTGCCTTCTTTGAGCAAAAGTTAGTAGTACCCATTGAAGTAGAAAATAACTTTATTTTCGAATTTGGTTAGATGAAAAAGACTATGTTACAAATGAACAATGAATTGACTCATCTTAGGTTGTCACAAGGATAGAATAAAAACTTCTAGAGAAACAACATTGTTCCTTACAACAACAATTATGGACAAAATTATGATAGGAACTTCAATGGAAACAACTACAATGCAGGAAACAATAATGGAGGGAATAACGTCAATCCTCTTGATCAAAATAATAACTTCTAGAGACAAAACCAATAGTGGAACACTTGTCCGAATAATGGAAGTATTCCTACAGATAATAACAATAACAACATTCAATATGTAGATATCAATCAGTATGACGATGGTCACAATGCACCTAACAATGTGTTGGTCTGACTTATTGTGCAATAGAAGTTTTTGTTAAATTGTAGAAAAGTCAAAATTTTTATTTCTAAGTGAAACATTGGGTTTCTGGATAATCCATCCATAAAAAAAAAACTCATGAAAACCCTATGTTCTCTCTGTTCATAAACTGTTGGGCGTGAAACTTTTGAATTTTCAAGTAAGACAAATATTCTGTCCCTTTTTATTTTATGTTCCCCTGAGATCCCCTTTTTCTAAATTTTTTTCAACCGTCAGATCCAAGTAGATCTACTGCTATCGTTACCTCGCTATGAAGAATTGCATGCTTTTTAAGCCATGCGAGGTAGTGAATACTGAGTATTTTACGAGGCAGGACCGCAAAGTGAAGATACGGCGGTCGGAGCTTTTTTTTCTGAATTATTTATTGTGTAGGTACACGTTGCAACTACCATCCAAACAGGAAAGGGGACCCAATAGGATATCTGAAATAAGAGCCGGAATGATGATTTTTTTTGACGCTTCGCCACCTTGTTATCGAAAAAATTAGACACTTCGCCATTAGCGAAGTAGCGAGGCCCGTGAAATCTAAAGGGGCGGTGACGTTGCATTTTGCCAGTACAGTGACTACACCAGGTGGCGTGACAAGTCATAAATGCCATTGTCAGAAGTAGTTTTAAATAAAAGAAATAATTATCTTCTCCCCCTTGCATTTTTTGGTATGAAATTCATTAAAATGCCAGAGATTGCTACCTCGCTATCGAAAAAATTGGATACTTCACCGTTAGCAAAGTAGTGAGGCCTCGTGAAATTTGAAGATCGGCAGGACCTTTGGTGACGTGGAATGATAATTAGGACTACAGTAAATTTTTGACAGGTGCCAACTATGCATAGATCCATTTTTTCATTAATGCCTTCCTGACATAATGTACAAAGAGATCTTGAACATCAGCTTGGAATGGAATCAATGGAACTCGCTACCTCGCTATGCAAAATTGCATGCTTTTTAAGCCATGCGACATAGCGAATATGAATCAAAAGACCCCGTGTAGTTTCCTCACCTTTGATTGAGTATGTGATCAACGACTATCATCTTCTTGCTATGAAGAGTTGTGAGGGAGATAATTATAGTGACATAGCGAATAGGGCCCACCGCCTTCTTTCTGAGCAAACCCAGTAGCATATCATTTGGTTGATTCCAAATCAGATCGATGATTGTCGCTACTTCGCTATGGCAAAATGCTCATTTTTTATGCATAAAGAAGTCGCGACATGCTGACACGTGTCCTCAGATGTCAATGGGTCCAGATACAAGCACCATACAAGAAAGAATGATATACGTGGTAAGTTCTCATTGGGTAAATTGACTGACATGTCAAATGCAACTCCTAGTTGTTCTCTCCGTATCACATGATCGTAGGATCTTTGAAGATTGACGGCACGGTTTTAAACACATAATGTAGTGCCACTGCTTGTATTAATTAGACATGAAAGCATCGTCTGTGAGAAAAAAATAGAGTATAATACAGAGAGATTTCATCAGTTTCATCTTACGCGAGCAAAGATTTGAAACCATTCTCGTGCAGAAGCAATTACTGAAGGAAAGTGTGCCAAAGCTTGGTAGAAATTGTGAAGTTGTCTATTTGTGAAAATTTTGCGGAAATACAGAGGAAAACAAAGACAAAATTCAAGTAATACTACCATAATCCTCATAGGCTTTTCAGTTCTGTGAAAAATAAGTCCAAGATGCCTCCGAAGAAGGGATTTTCAGGTGCAGTAAATTATTTGGATAGGAATGTGCATGATGATTTGCTTGAGTTGCTTCCTGAGTCTACTATAGAGACAGTACAAGTTAAGAGGTTAACCTCATTGAACCCTAGGCTAAGGATAGCTGATGGACTGTATGATAAGGGTAATTGGGTTCAGGATGCTTAGACTTCTCAAACTGGTTTGAGTCTGTTCAAAAAATGGTTCGCAAAAAGGAAATTATATGCCCCTCATGCCAATATATGGAATTTTGATCTTGGAAAGCTTGTTGTTCCCAGTGTGTTTATGGATTATGACTTGCTTGAAACTATAGCGAAAAGCTATGATCTAGCCACTAAGGTAGTGAGAAGAATGGATGGTGAGGTTTTAATTACCATCAGTCCAAAAGAAATTAGGAAGGTTTTCAGTCTAGGACCTCTCACCATGTATCATGTGCCCATTAATTTGATAGAGTTAGAAAAAGAAGATATGTCCAAAAGGGATATAGTTAGACAAGGTGCATTGAAAGCCCACATAGGCAGAATTGGAAACCTTCCAACAATAACATCATCTTCTAAAGAACCTTTCAAGAAATCATGCTTTAATGCCAGGGCAGTAGAAATATGCAGTACCCTGTGCAGAGTCTTCGGAGAGGGTGAAGAAGACTTTATTCCAGTGAGCTTCATGTATATGATCACCCAAATCTCTTCTTTCGGCGTAGAAATATTTTTTAATTTTACATCTTACCTGGCTAATGAGATTCACAATGGATTGGTGGGGATTGCAAAGGGCAAGGTGGAAAAGGTTTGGGGTCAGTACTCCCTATTGATGCATATGTTTCTTTTTAAAGGGGTTACATATTTCGGTAAAGAAATGGTTTTAAATAGGGAACAAGAAGGGGAGGCACTACCAGTTCAATTATGGAGTGTAGACATGACTTGGGAAGCAGAAAATGCTAGTTTTGTTAGATTTGATAGGCACTTTGCTTCTAAACTAAGATGCTTCATATTGAGTGACAATCCCAGAATACCTAAAGCACTAATGCATCTTGTTAGGCCTATGGATAGACCCCATAGTTTAAAAGTTTCACATAATTTGGGAGATATTATCCCATATCTAGTCTCAACTATCATTAGGATCTATGGGTTCAAAGGGACACCCCATGTACTACCTTATCAGGTACCTTTAAAGGTAGGGGTAGCTGAATTTTTATGGCAGTTGGGAGGAGTGGAGGAGACTTTTTTGCACAAAAGGGGAACAGGATCAATTTTTCCTACTTGCACTATAGCTCACCAGTTTGTAATAACTAAAGAAGGGTGGATCTTCCTCTACAAATTTTTGGATCAGTATAAGATGGCAGTATCTCATGCTCATTTTTGTGATACAGAAGACTTCTTTAATTCAGCTCTTAGATATAGGATCAAGCTTCGTCCAAGTCAGCATGAATTCTACTTCCCTGAAGATATAATAAGGAATGAATACTCTCTCCAGGAGCAAGAAACAAAGAAAGAAAAGTGGAGAGTCTATTCAAAAATTTTAGAGTTTATTAATTGTTTTGACAAAGATTACAGTCCTCTTAGTAATGCTGCAACAAATGAAGATAGGATAAATAAGCTCATGAGTACATTCTCTAAAATAATGGAGGTAATGAATGAAAAGAAAAAACATTTTATTGATTCTTTTCCAGATAAAGCCAGAGAAGTTATGAGGAAATTGGGTTTCACCCCTAATACAGGAGTAGGTCCATTGGTTGTCCGAAAGAGGACAGGATATATTGTTATTCGGGAGCAAATGCCTATAGTAAACAAAGAAAAATAGGTAATTGAATCTACTAGTACTGTCCTTGAAGAAAGACCCCTTGAACCTTCTCCCAAAAGAAGAAAAATAATAAGGAAAGAGGAACCCCATGATGAAGGTTACTCACCTTCCCAAACTCCAATGAGAATTGAGGAAGAGCAGCTCACCAATAAGCAAATTGAACAAATGGGGTCGCAAGGAGGATTTTTTGTTACTCAAGCAGAAATTGATGAAGGGAACCCACAGGAGCCTCGTTTTCCAAGTTTTGAATTAACTGTAGTACATTTCAGAGGAAGGGAATTAGACCTAATTTTGGAGCAAGCCAGTCAGCAATTTTTGTCTGATAATAGTTTTGTAAAATCTAGGGCTTTCCATCAGTTTGCATGGAGGGAAAACATGCACATTTTTGAACAAAGGTGTAGGAATATGAAAGCAGAGCATCCAGAAATGGGTGAAGCCTCCATTCAGAATCAAATAAAAGAACAAATGATACAAGAATTCCGAGATATAACCCCTGACGAGGGTAGACAAATGGTGAAAAATGCAAATATTTTATTATTGCCCAATTGGGATATTGCTGATGCCTTGATTTTTAATTCCGTGTCAAATAATTTAGGATTACAGGATCTAGATAAAAAGGAATTCTTGGGAACAACATTCAGTAATGATCAAGCTGCCCTTGTTATGTGGTCACTAAGAAGAGGATCCAGAACTACTCCATTACAGCCTGATGATTCAGGACTAATAGGGAATATCATTGTGAGGATGGTCACTGATACTTTAAATGTACAGGCAGCCTACATGAATGTCGACTATTCTAAATTTTCCTTGGCCACTGCAGAAAGAGAAGAAAAGGAAATGACTGATTTGCAGAGTAAGTATGAAATAGTGGTGGATGCCTACAATAAAGAAGTAAAAAAGAGAATCGAGCTGGAAAACAGGGTATCTCAATTGGAGAAGATACTTGGGAAAAGAAAGGTGGGAGAATCCAGTAAACTTAGAATTGCGTACCCTTCATAGTAATTTGTTGGATCAACCCCTATCATTGAAATACCTGACACCCCTGAAAGGCCCCAATTCTATACTGTAGAGGACTTTGAAGCAGAAAAAACAAAATTGCATGAGTTGCAGATAGAATTGAGAAATCAATATGAAGAAAAGTTGAAATAGGGTATAATATATTTGAGGGATAAAATACAATGGTCAAAATTCTTTGATCAGTTAACCAGAATTGCAGCCCTCATGGATGAGTTGAACAGGGATAAGGATAAGCTGACTCTTCTTGCACAGAAATGGAGGGAGAGAAATAATGATATTATAATCATATGTATATCTGCAGTTCAAATGCCTTATCATCAAGTTGAGAAGATTTTTGATTTATTAAATAAGCTAGAGAATTTTGATGATGAAAGGGATTCTTTACAGAGAAGATTAACACTCTTCTTTTCCCAATACACCGCTGAAAAATTCACACTATTTCCTTGTGCTTTAGAATCTGTTGATATGCTAAAAGAAAAAGAAAAGTGGAAAAGGGAGATGGATGAATTATTAAATAAAAAAATAATAAACATCATGAGTGAGACTGGCCACTGGTTCTGGGCTAAGACTAATGAGGAACTAGTAAAAGTATAGTTATTTTATACTGCTATGGGGAAAGAATTTGATGTTTTAGAAGAAAATGAAAATTCTTTAATAATGATACAAAGAGAAGCTCCAAGCTTTGATTGGCCAGATGATGATGCTTTTAATAAATGGAAAAATTAGTTTCTAGAACAAATATCAGAAGATGATGAGGAAGAAAGTGAAAAAGTAACAATCACCCCCGAAGTTAATACTGAGGACACAGAAACTCCCCAGGTTGAAGTAAATTTACAGGTAACTGAAGACAATACATCACTTTCAAACCTCATGGCTACTTACTATGAGGATGAAGAATAATTGGAGAATCAAATCCTATCTTCTTGTTAAAACAAATGAGAAGTATAATAGAAAGGGACCCACCTAGGATGTTTTGATGTGTTAGCTTCTCTGTTATTTGTTTTTTGTCTTTTACTACAGACATTCGTCAGTATCTTTTAAAGGACACGTGTCACTCTCTTTAGCCCTAAGCTTGTTGCATCTCACACTATTTAAGTGAGATCCCAAGGCTAAAGAAGGGTCTGAATTCTTTTTTCTTCTAAGTATTGTGCTTAGTCTAGTTTTTGGTCCAAATTTTGAAGGCAAGTTTGTAATGTGTTTCTCTTTCAAATTTTGTAAAAATACATGAAGATAGAATGAACTGTGTTTATTTTTGAAGGCTATTCTGAGTTTATTGTAAAAGATGTACCATTTTCAAAGGAAATGAATACAAACTATGAACTGTCCCCATATCAGTTCTTTTTGAATTTTGTCTCCTACTCAATACTTAGCTACCTTGATGTTGTATGAGTAAAAGCCTGTACAATTGAATGCAATCTAGTTAGGTTGTATATCCATCTATCATTGTTGTTAATTCAATGGATTAAGTAAAAGCTTTGATGAATGTGATAAGATTCCTCAAGTATTGAAAAGGATTTTGAATGATAATTTCTGATAAGAATTGCTGATACAATTTTTTGTAAGGCAACAAATTAGATCTTAGATTTTGCTATAGACTCTAAACCCCAATGGATTAGGCACTGATCAAGTTATTTCAGCTGAAGGAGAAGTATCTTACAAATGGTTTTTCAAATACATCATCAAATCAAATTTTACTTTTATTTCCTATAGATCTTCAAAGTTGGCCAACACTTGTCTGCATGAAATCTTTTTAGCTTCAGTTAGCCATTGTTGTTGAAAACATCTGCAGATCTATAGAAGACTTCTTGGCCATATCTATTTATGGGATGTGTTTGGCAAGTTAATAAAAATTATGTATATATTTGAGGATTTTGAAATGAGAATCAGAATGAAACTAAGAATAATCCTCATACGGTCGTTTCAGATTTGAACCATCCCTGGGTATACCCACCTTGGTTGTGCAGAGCCAAAAGAGTTGAAAACCATTTGTGGTTTTGTTGAAGTTGGGTCCAAATACCTTACATATGCAATTATTGATAAGAATAGCCTAGTCTTTAGATTGTGTATGTACTGTCATTCTGGTATTAAGCTTTTTGTCGCTTAGTAGTTTTAGTACCATTTAAAACACCAACAAAATGGCGACTCTGCTGGGGATTTGTCCAACACCTCTGTGAAAAGTACTGCAGTTTCTTTGGTCCTGCTCTGTACATGTGTGTCATGTGATCTATTTCTTGCCCGTGGTTATAAGGGAATCTTTTAGTGTCAAACTTTGAGAATTTAAAAAAGATAGAGCCCAAGTACCATTGCTACACACTGACGTATCCAGCCTGTCCAAGTGTCTTATCTAAACAAGCAAGAGTTGCAGTCTTACGACGTCAGTGATTGGTCTGTTTGTGCCATATATTTTTGTTCCTACTTGTGTATCAGTTTCTTTTGATCAACTAAAAGTGTCATTATATATTGTCCCGAAGTAGGGTGGCGACTCAGTCAAGGTTTTGAAGCTAGTGCTTATTGTAATAAAAAGGTAAATATGGCTGACAAGAGGAAAAATACAAGAGCTTACATGAGAGCCAATCCCGATGTATCAATGTATACTGATTTACCCCAAGGTGGTAGGAAGAACCAAAATAAGAAAAAGACAGATCCTAATCCTACTTGGAAACCCAGAGGTAATGCATCCGTCAGTTCTCGTTATCAACCAGTAATAGGAAGAGTCTTCTTTGCTTAGCTCAGAATCCGAAACTACAAGACTCTTAGGAGGCATTTTCAGTACCCCTTTACTAGATGAGAGAGTTTTTCAAGATAAGGATGTGTCTACTATGGGAGTTGCTTCATTAAGACCAGATCCTATAGCCAATATAAATTATAGGCTAGGATTTAGGAGTTCATCTGATAATCTTTTTAATCCCAGAGTAGCCCCATACGTAGAACCAAACCTTATAGATCTAGATGACCCTGCTGATTCCGAGGCAACTTCTGCAGATCCTAAAGAAGTGCACTCTGAGATATAATTTTTGAAGAAATGGATTGTTGAAGAAGAAGCTAAACGCATTCATCTTGAAAAAGAG
This sequence comes from Cupressus sempervirens, assembly GCA_028749045.1. Lineage (NCBI taxonomy): Eukaryota > Viridiplantae > Streptophyta > Pinopsida > Cupressales > Cupressaceae > Cupressus > Cupressus sempervirens. The sequence continues at coordinate 469,959,078 of CM053788.1, read as the reverse complement.
AAGGAGCAAGCCACCTTAGATGCCATAATAGAAAGAGATGCTCTATTAAGAAGGATGGCTGCTTTGAAAGAGAAAAATAAAAAATTAGAAAAGAATACCACAACTCTCCATAAGGATATTTTTGGAGATGTTGATAATCTAAGAGATAAAGTGCAAGAACGGGAAAAACACCTAAATTGAAGGCAAGAACCAGTTATTGCTCAAGTTCAAGCCTATAAACCTGTTCAAATTGATCCTGTAGAGCCCACTGCAAAAGTTCTAGATAAAGGGAAAGTCAAGGCTATAGGAATCCAAATAAACGAGCCTCAAGCTATACCAAGAAAACCTATACAACCCTCCATGTCGAAGTTAGATCTAGATCTTGAGAAGGCTCGAAAAGAGAGGGAAGATCTTGCAAAAGAACTTGAGAAGGTTGAAAATGAAGCTCAAGCTGTAGAAACTAGAAGGAAAATCTAATTCATAAAGTCTAATTCTGCATTCGCTTCATGGCCCAATTTGTTTATCCCACCTGCAAATCCTGCACCAGTTAGTGCTCCCACAATTTCAACTCAGGGAATACCCCAATCTGCCCCTACCTCATCCTCAAATATTGGCACCCAAGTCCCATTTGTCCCACCACAACAGTCCCAAGTCACTCCACTGAGTCAAGCTAATATAGCTAGTACCTCAAATGTTCTTGGTTTCTAGAAGAAACCTATATACCTAGAAAAATATAGACAGATATCATTTGCTGGTATTCCTGGTGCCCCCCATCCCATATCTTTTGATTTAAGGGATAAAGTGGTTAAGTTTTCTGGAAATAACACTGTTACTGGTGAAGAACATTTGAGGACTTTCATTAACATGTTGAATGATTATGAAGTTGAACACAAAGACATGGTAATGAAATTGTTTGTGCATTCATTAATAGAGGATGCAAGGGATCGGTTCAGGAGGTTTCCTGATGATAGTATTACCTCATGGAGTGATATGGAAAAGTTGTTTAAAGAGTAGTATGGGGACAATACCAATGCAGGATTCATGTTGAACGAGTTCAACAATATCAAGAAGAATCCAAATGAGTCCACATTTGATTTCAATGTGAGATTCCAAAAGGGTATGTACAAACTTTTTCAATTCATGAGGTTAAATGAAGACGTTTGTCTCACAACCTATTTTAATGCTTTTGATAGCAAAATGGCTTATCAAATGAGGGATAAAGATCCTAAAACTTTGAGAGATGCCTATAGAGTTGAAGTAAATATAGAGAATAATAGAAAGGCATCTGGAAAACTAGGTAGGAGGGATGATCCTAAGCTTTTTTATGCTAAAAACAATAATAAAAGGGAGGGTGACAAAACTCATATAGGAAAAAAGCCCGAAGAACCTACTATAGGCTAGGTTTTAGAAATGCTCAAGAAGATGAATCCCACTAGTTTCAATAAGCCAAATGTTGCTGAAAGACCCCCTGTGAATAACAACAACTTCAATAGACAGCCTAGGATGCAGAACTACCCTTATACCACTCAATAGAAATATGGTAAACCAGTTCCCAACCAGACCCAAAATGTGAAGGATAAGGGTACTCCAGACCCCCTGCAAAGGAACATTGTAAATATGAATGATGATGTACCATGGTGCATTATATGCCAATCACCTCATTTTGCTAATTATTGTGCTATTGCTCAGTCATTTGACCAAGCCCAAGGAGTGCAAGCTGAAGAAGAAACTGAAGAGAAAAGCCATGACAATATAAGCTGCAATATGGTGAGCATGTATGATGATTTGATAGATTCTGATTCAGAAGAGCCTGAAAATGATGTTACTAGCCAAAGAATTGCTTACCAGCTACATCATCAGCAAGTACTCTCAGATGGTGAAGTGTATGATGCAGATAAGGTATGCAGTACATTTTTTGATGTGGGTCTCACAAGTCTAAGAATGCCCTCCAAGGAGGAAATTGACAGAATTATAGCCGAAATGATTTCACAAGTTCATAGAAATTATAATTTGAGAAATAGAGCAATAAAAAATGATGCAGGAAAGCCATCTAGTGTCTTCATCAAGGACATCACTCATAAGATAAATGATCAAGACAAGAAAGTCCATGTAGATGTTCCTAAAATCAAGAAGAACAAGGGTAAGAAATGGGAACCAAAGAAGAAGGTTCAATTTCAGATAAGTGAAGCAACAAAACCAGTTGTGCAACCAAAGAAATCAGAACCGGATGTTGTAAAGCAAAATGTGGTGCCTACTGCTCAAAAGACTCTGACTCCAGGTACTATTGTAAAACCTACTATGGTTGAACCTGTTGATATGATATCCATGTTATCTCAAATTACTGTAAAAGTGCCCCTTTTTGAACTTTTTAGAATTGAAGAACATAAGAATAAGGCTTTGTCATGGTTGGGTGGAATAGAAAACAATAATATTATTGTTGACCAAACTATGCCCCAACATACCCCATTAGTAATAGAGGATAGTGGTATCATATTCCCAGATTCCTCAAATGTTTCTAGATGATTCCTCAGTGGCATTCATAGAAGATATTGATCCTTTTTTCCTTAGTCTAATCATAAAAGAGAAGACCCTAAAAAATTGCATGATAGACTCAGGAGCTTCCAACACTATAATGCCTTTCAAGGTAATGGAAGCCTTAGGATTGAAGGTAGATACCAAGCAAGGCAGATGCAGAGGGATGGATGCTAGAGAAGTCCCAGTTATAGGTACTATAAATTCCCTACAATTCAAATTGGTTGCATATCTTGAAGTAGAATTAACCATGTCTGTCCTTGTGGTAGATATACCTCCACATTACAGAATGTTACTCTCCAGAAAATGGAGTGCTACCATGGGGGGAAGCCTACAATGTGATCTCACTTATGCCACTTTTCATACAGGGGACAAAGCTGTCAGGGTAAATAGGGAACCAAGGGTTAACCACATATTAGGTGAAGAAATTGACAAAGATACCACTTTTTTCCTAGATACTGGATTAATGCTTTCAGGGCTGAATTAATTATTCAGGAAGTTGAAAATTTACCTGCTATCATCGAAAATGAGGTTGAATGTTGCATGAATTCACCAAAATTATGGACAATGTTCTTTGATGAGGCTAGTTCTAAAGAGGGTGCAGGGGTAGGTGTAGTCTTTGTGTCCCCTAAAAATAATACTTTTAGGTATTCATTCACCTTGAAGTTTGCCTGCACTAATAATATTGCAGAATATGAAGCATTGCTTCTAGGACTCAAAGTTGCCATACATCATAAAATTAAGAAGTTATGTGTCATAGGGGATTTTGAACTAATTATCTCTTAGATCAAAGGAACCTACTCATCCAAGAATAGGAGATTGAAACAATATAGAAATGCAGTCTGGGATCAGATAGAACTCTTTGATGCATTTGGGATCTCATGGAAAGATAGGACCCAAAATAAGATGGCCGATCTTTTGGAAAATGTAGCAATCAAGCCAAAAGAAATATCATTTGCAAGAATCTCCCAGATTGAGGTGCAAAACAGGCCTTCCATACCTAACAACATTGAAAATTAGCAAGTTTTTGAAGATGACAAAGATATTACAAATTTTTTGTTAAATGAAGACAAGTATCATGATCAGGAGATGGATTGTAGTGGACTGATTGAAACCATAAATGGGAAGGAAACCATTTTTGGTCAAGAAATAATGCAATTGAAAACAAATAAGATGCCAAAGGGGTTAGTAGTCTTGGAAAATATTTTTGATAATCAAGATAGAGTAAAATTCAGAGTAAATGACCCCAAACCCCAGGAGTTAGAAGAAATACACTTAGGTACTGATGAAGTTCCTAAAAGGGTTTATATTGGCCAACATCTGCCTATTGAAATCAGGAAAACATTGATTGACCTACTTAGAAAATACAGACATGTTTTTGCTTGGTCATATGATGACCTTAAGGCTTACAGGGAGGATCTTTTCCAGCATGTCATACCATTGAAGGAAAATGTAAGACCTTTTAGGAAAAAATAGAGACCAATCAATCCTACCCTTGCCCCAAAAATGCAAGAAGAACTAACAAAACTGAGAGATGGTGGAATAATCAAACCAATCAGGCATTCCACCTGGGTTTCAAACCTGGTTCCTGTTAGGAAGAAGAATGGAGATATTAGGCTTTGTGTTGATTTTAGAAATTTAAACATTGCATCTCTGAAAGACAATTATGGCTTACCTAATATGGAAGCCATGTTACAACAAGTAACTGGCTCTGAATTGATTTCAATGATGGATGGTTTTTCTGGATATAATCAAGTTCTAGTAAAAGAAAGTGAACAGTTCAAGACAGCCTTAACAACCACTTGGGGAACATATGTGTATGTGAGGATGCCTTTTGGCTTGATTAATGTAGGAGCTACCTTCCAAAGAGCCATGGACGTAGCATTTCATGAGTATATTGACAAATTTATGGTTGTGTATCAGGATGATCTCATAGCATATTCTAAAAAGGCTGAAGATCACTGCAAACATTTGGAAAAAATCTTTATAAAAGCCTTGGAATATGGAATATCCTTAAACCCAAAGAAATGCACATTCGGGGTCACAGAAGGAAAGTTATTAGTACACATAGTGTCTAAGGATGGGGTAAAAATAGATCTTGAGAGGGTAGTAGCTATTGACAAATTCCTCAAACCAAAAAATGTGAAAGGAATTCAGTCCTTTTTTGGCCAGGTCAATTTTTTGAGGAGATTTGTTACCAATTTTGCTAAAATCAGTAGACCCATCTCAAAGATGCTCAAGAAAGGAGCCGTTATAGATTGGAATGGTGAACCCTCAGAAGCATTCCAAGATTTAAAAATTGGAATAAAGAATGCTCCAGTATTGAGGACCCCAGATTATGCAAAGCCCATGCATATTTTCTCTTTTGCATCATTCCATATTGTAGCTGCAGTCTTATTACAGAAAAATCAAGAAGGATATGAGCAGCCTATTGCATTTTTTAGCAAGTCACTACAGCTTGCTGAATTGCAGTATGAGATAAATGAAAAGCAAGCATATGCTTTGGTAAAAGCTGTAAAAGCTTTCAGAAGTTACTTGGTAGGTGCTACTGTTATCGCTTTTGTACCTAGTGCTACAGTCAAGGATATATTCTCTCAGCAGGAAGTTTTAGGCAGGAGGTGTAGGTGGATCAATAGAATCCAGGAATTTAACATTGATATACAAATAACAAAATTAGTAAGAGGTCAAGGTTTGGCCAAACTCATGGCTGAAACTAATCTAGAGGCAAATCAGATAAATCTGGTAAATGATGATCTTAGAACTGACTTATGTGACATGGACCAATGTGATTGGTACACCAATGTCATCTATTATTTGCAACATATGGAAGCTCCTCCCCATCTTCCTAACAATGAAAAAAGGAATACTAAATTGCAAGCCATCAGGTACATAATTGTCCAAAATAACTTATGGTGGAGAAATTTTGAGGGAATTCTATTAAAGTGTGTGGATAAAGAAAAGGCAAAAGAGATTTTGAAAGAAATGCATGCTGGAGTATGTGGAGGACACTACATGCCCAAAACTACTGCACATAAGATAATGAGGGCTGGATTCTGGTGGCCTTCTCTGTTCAAGGATGCTCAAGTTATGGTCAGAAAATGTGATCCTTGTCAGAGGTTTCCTGGAAAGCTGAAATTCTTAGGAAATACTCCATTAAAGCCAGTTGAGACTCAAACACCTTTTCAACAATGGGGTCTAGACTTCATAGGAGAGATTTTCCCCAAGTCTAGCACTGGCTATTCTTGGATTCTGGTTGCTACTGACTACTTTACAAAGTGGGTAGAGGCTATCCCCACAAGAAATGCGACAAGTAAGGTGGTAAATAATTTCTTGTTGAATAATATTATTTCTAGATTTGGATGCCACAGAAAATTGTCACAGATAATGCTATGTGTTTCAGATCTGAGGAGTTCATCAAATTTTGTGATAAATATGGAATGACAAGATCATCATCTGCTCCATATCATCCACAAGGGAATGGACAAGCTGAGTCCAAAAATAAGAGCCTGTTGAAGGTCATTAAGAGAACTTTGGATGATAATAAAAAGGCATGGGATTCCAAGTTACAGTTGGCAATATGGGCTGACAGAGTAACTGTAAAGAAAGCAATTGGTGTAGCTCCATTTGATTTAGTGTACGGAATTGAAGCTAGAATGCCTCAGAACAACTTGATGGGACTATACAATTATATCTAGTTATATGATGAAGATACTACAGATGAAATGCAAGAAAGAATGGATGAATTGGTAGGATTGACCAAAATCAGAAGAGAAGCATCTTTGAGGAACCAAAAGTTGCAATTGCAAGTCAAGACACTCTATGATAAAAGAACTGTAAGCAAAAAATTTGAAAATGGAGATCTAGTCTTGATGTGGAATGCCAGAATTGAAGAAAAATGAAAACATGGCAAATTTGATCCTATCTGGTTAGGCCCATATCTCATTGAGAATACTTGGGGTGAAGATTCTTATATAATCAAAGATATATCTGACAATATTCTTGAATTGCCAGTTCATGGACAGTTCTTGAAGAGGTATTTTTCTTGAAAAATATTTATTTTCTTCCATGAACAGTAGTCTTTAGGGTTTCCTGTCATTTTTTTTTTCTGTAAATCCTTGTAAATATCCTTGTGCAGTCTGGTTCCTTATTTTTTGTGTGTTGCTTTGTGCTCTCTGAAGAAGTTGTCATCTTGCCAAATGTGTGGTCTGCTCTCCCATAGATTTTGAATTCTTGCATAGACTCAAGTAGTCTATCATCCCCAGACAGAGCCATTGTTGGTCTGACTTTTTGTGCAACAAAAATTTTTGTTAAATTGTAGAAAAGTCAAAAATTTTATTTCTAAGTGAAACATAGGGTTTCTGGATAATCCATCCATAAAGAAAAAACTAATGAAAACCCTATGTTCTCTCTGTTCATAAACTGTCGGGCGCGAAACATTTGAATTTTCAAGTGAGACGAATATTCTGTCCCTTTTTATTTTCTGTTCACCCGAGATCCCCTTTTTCTCAATTTTTCCAGCCATCAGATCCAAGTAGATCTACCACTGTCGTTACCTCGCTATGAAGAATTGCATGCTTTTTAAGCCATGCGAGATAGCGAATGCTAAGTATTTTATGAGGCAGGATAGCAAAGTGAAGATACGGCGGTCAGAGCTTTGTTTTCTGAATGATTTATTCTGCAAGTACATGTTGCGACTACCGTCCAAACAAGAAAGTGGACCCAGTAGGATATCTGAAATAAGAGCCAGAATGATAATTTTTTTCGATGCTTCACCACCTCGTTATCAAAAAAATTAGGCACTTCACCGTTAGCGAAGTAGCGAGGCCCGTGAAATCTAAAGGGGCGGTGACGTTGCATTTTGCCAGTATAGTGACTACACCAGGTGGCGTGACAAGTCATAAATGCCATTGTCAGAAGTAGTTTTAAATAACAGAAATAATTATCTTCTCCCCCTTGCATTTTTCGGTATGAAATTCATTAAAATGCCAGAGCTTGCTACCTCGCTATCAAAAAAATTGGATACTTCACCGTTAGCGAAGTAGTGAGGCCTCATGAAATTTGAAGATCGGCAGGACCTTTGGTGATGTGGAATGATAATTAGGACTACAGTAAATTTTTGACAGGCACCAACTATGCATAGATCCATTTTTTCATTAATGCCTTTCTAACCAAATGTTTAAAGAGATCCTGAACATCATCTTAGAACAAAATCAACGGAGCTTGCTACCTCGCTATGCAAAATTGCATGCTTTTTAAGCCATGCAACATAGCGAATATGAATCAGAAGACCTCGTGTAGTTTCCTCACCTTTGATTGAGTATGTGATCAACGGCTATCATCTTCTCGCTATGAAGAGTTGTGAGGGAGATAATTATAGTGACATAGTGAATAGGGCCCACCGCCTTCTTTCTGAGCAAACCCAATAGCATATCATTTGGTTGATTTTGAATCAGATCAACGATTGTCGCTGCTTCACTATGGCAAGATGCATAATGAAGTAGCGACATGCTGACATGTGTCCTCAGATGTCAATGGGTCCAGATACAAGTGCCATCAAGGAAAGAATGATATACATGGTAAGTTCTCATTGGGTAAATTGACTGACATGTCAAATGCAACTCCTAGTTGTTCTCTCCATATCACATGATCGTAGGATCTTTGAAGATCGACGACGTGGTTTTAAAAACAGAATGTAGTGCCACTCCTTGTATTAATTAGACATGAAAGCATCGTCCGTGAGAAAAAAATAGAGTATAATACAGAGAGATTTCATCAGTTTCATCTTACGCAAGCAAAGATTTGAAGCCATTCTAGTGTAGAAGCAATTACTGAAGGAAAGTGTACCAAAGCCTGGTAGAAATTGTGAAGTTGTCTATTCACGAAAAGTTTGCAGAAATACGAAGGAAAAAAAAGACAAAATTCAAGTAAGTAATACTACCATAATCCTCGTAGGCTTTTCAGTTTTGTGAAAAATAAGTCCAAGATGCCTCCGAAGAAGGGATTTTCAGGTGCAGTAAATTATTTGGATAGGAATATGCATGATGATTTGCTTGAGTTGCTTCCTGAGTCTATTGTAGAGACAGTACAAGTTAAGAGGTTAACCTCATTGAACCCTAGGCTAAGGATAGCTGATGGACTGTATGATAAGGGTAATTGGGTTCAGGATGCTCAGACTTCTCAAACTGGTTTGAGTCTGTTCAAAAAATGGTTCGCAGAAAGGAAATTATATGCCCCTCATGCCAATATATGGAATTTTGATCTTGGAAAGCTTGTTGTTCCCAGTGTGTTTATGGATTATGACCTGCCTAAAACTGTAGCAAAAAGCTATGATCCAGCCACTAAGGTAGTGAGAAGAATGGATAGTGAGGTTTTAATTACCATCAATCCAGAAGAAATTAGGAAGGTTTTCAGTCTGGAACCTCTCAACATGTATCATGTGCCCATTAATTTGATAGAGTTAGAAAAAGAAGATATGTCCAAAAGGGATATAGTTAGACAAGGTGCATTGAAAGCCCACATAGGCAGAATTGGAAACCTTCCAACAATAACATCATCTTCTAAAGAACCTTTCAAGAAATCATGCTTTAATGCCAGGGCAGTAGAAATATATAGTACCCTGTGCAGAGTCTTCGGAGAGGGTGAAGAAGACTTTATTCCAGTGAGCTTCATGTATATGATCACCCAAATCTCTTCTTTCGGTGTAGAAATATTTTTTGATTTTGCATCTTACCTAGCTAATGAGATTCACAATGGATTGGTGGGGATTGCAAAGGGAAAGGTGGAAAAGGTTTGGGGTCATTACTCCCTATCGATGCATATGTTTCTTTTTAAAGGAGTTACATATTTCGGTAAAGAAATGGTTTTAAATAGGGAACAAGAAGGGGAGGAACTACCAATTCAATTATGGAGTGCAGACATGACTTGGGAAGCAGAAAATGTTAGTTTTGTTAGATTTGATAGGTACTTTAATTCTAAACTAAGATGCCTCATATTGAGTGATAATCCCAGAATTCCTAAGGCACTAATGCATCTTGTCAGGCCTATGGATAGACCCCATAGTTTAAAAGTTTCACATAATTGGGGAGATATTATCCCATATCCAGTCTCAACTGTCATTAGGATCTATGGGTTCAAAGGGACACCCCATGTACTACCCTATCAGGTACCTTTAAAGGTAGGGGTAGCTGAATTTTTATGGCAGTTGGGAGGAGTGGAGGAGACTTTTTTGCACAAAAGGGGAACATGATCAATTTTTCCTACTTGCACTATAGCTCACCAGTTTGTAATAACTAAAGAAGGGTGGATCTTCCTCTACAAATTTTTGGATCAGTATAAGATGGCAGTATCTCATGCTCGTTTTTGTGACATAGAAGACTGCTTTCATTTTGCTCTTAGATATAGGATCAAGCTTCATCCAAGTTAGCATGAATTCTACTTCCCTGAAGATATAATAAGGAATGAATACTCTCTCTAGGAGCAAGAAACAAAGAAAGAAATGTGGAGAGTCTATTCAAAAGTTTTGGAGTTTATTAATTGTTTTGACAAAGATTACAGTCCTCTTAGTAATATTGCAACAAATGCAAATAGGATAAATAAGCTCATGAGTACATTCTCAGAAATAATGGAGGTAATGAATGAAAAGAAACAACATTTTATTGATTCTTTTCCAGATAAAGCCAGAGAAGTTATGAGGAAATTGGGTTTCACCCCTAACACAGGAGTAGCTCCACTGGTTGTCTGAAAGAGGACAGGATATATTGTTATTCGGGAGCAGATGCCCATTGTAAACAAAAAAAAATAGGTAATTGAATCTACTAGTACTGTCCTTGAAGAAAGACCCCCTAAACCTTCTCCCAAAAGAAGAAAAATAATAAGCAAAGAGCAATCCCATGATGAAGGTTACTCACCTTCCCAAACTCCAATGAGAATTGAGGAAGAGCAGCTCACCAATGAGAAAATTGAACAAATGGGGTCGCAAGAAGGATTTTTTGTTACTTAAGAAGAAATTGATGAAGGGAACCCCTGGGAGCCTCCTTTGCCAAGTTTTGAATTAACTATAGCAAATTTTAGAGGAAGGGAAATAGACCCTATTTTGGAGCAGGCCAGTTAGAAATTTTTGTCTGATAATAGTTTTGTAAAATCTAGGGCTTTCCATCAGTTTGCATGGAGGGCAAACATGCACATTTTTGAACAAAGGTGTAGGAATATGAAAGCAGAGCATCCAGAAATGGATGAAGCCTCCATTCAGAATCAAATAAAAGGAAAAATGATACAAGAATTCCAAAATATAACCCCTGACAAGGGTAGACAGATGGTGAAAAATGTAAATATTTTATTATTGCCCAATTGTGATATTGTTGATGCCTTAATTTTTAATTCTGTGTCAAATAATTTAGGATTATAGGATCTAGATAAAAAGGAATTCTTGGGAACATAATTCAGTAATGATCAAGCTGCCCTTGTTATGTGGTCACTAAGAAGAGGATCCAGGACTACTCCATTACAGCCTGATGATTCAGGACTAACAGGGAATATCATTGTGAGGAGGGTCGCTGATACTTCAAATGTACAGGTAGCCTACATGAATGTCGACTATTCTAAATTTTCCTTAGCCACTGCAGAAAGAGAAGAAAAGGAAATGACTGATTTGCAGAGTAAGTATGAAATAGTGGTGGATGCCTACAATAAAGAAGTAAAAAAGAGAATCGAGCTAGAAAACAGGGTATCTCAATTGGAGAAGATACTTGGGAAAAGAAAGCTCGGAGAATCCAGTACACTTAGAATTGCATACCCTTCACAGTCATTTTTTGGATCAACCACTATCATTGAAATACTTGACACCCCTGAAAGGCCCCAATTCTATACTGCAGAGGACTTTGAAGTAGAAAAAACAAAATTGCATGAGTTGCAGATAGAAGTGAGAAATCAATATGAAGAAAAGTTGAAATAGGGTATAATATATTTGAGGGATAAAATACAATGGTCAAAATTCTTTGATCAGTTGACCAGAATTGCAGCCCTCATGGATGAGTTGAGCAGGGATAAGGATAAGCTGACTCTTCTTGCACAGAAATGGATGGAGAGAAATAATGATATTACAATCATATGTATATCTGCAGTTCAAATGCCTTATCATCAAGTTGAGAAGATTTTTGATTTATTAAATAAGCTAGAGAATTTTGATGATGAAAGGGATTCTTTACAGAGAAGATTAACACTCTACTTTTCCCAATACACCGCTGAAAAATTCACACTATTTCCTTGTGCTTTAGAATCTGTTGATATGCTAAAAGAAAAAGAAAAGTGGAAAAGGGAGATGGATGAATTATTAAATGAAAGAATAATAAACATCATGAGTGAGACTGGCCACTGGTTCTGGGCTAAGACTAATGAGGAACTAGTAAAAGTACAGTTATTTTATACTGCTATGGGGAAAGAATTTGATGTTTTAGAAGAAAATGCAAATTCTTTAATAGTGATACAAAGAGAAGCTCTAAGCTTTGATTGGCCAGATGATGATGCTTTTAATAAATGGAAAAATCAGTTTCTAGAACAAATATCAGAAGATGATGAGGAAGAAAGTGAAAAAGTAACAATCACCCCCGAAAGTTAATACTGAGGACACAGAAACTCCCCAGGTTGAAGTAAATTTACAGGTAACTAAAGACAATACATCACTTTCAAACCTTATGGCTACTTACTCTGAGGATGAAGAATAATTAGAGAATCAGATCCTATCTTCTTGTTAAAACAAATGAGAAGTATAACAGAAAGGGACCCACCTAGGATGTTTTGATGTGTTAACTTCTTTGTTATTTGTTTTTTGTCTTTTACTACAGAAATTTGTCAGTATCTTTTAAAGGACATGTGTCACTCTCTTTAGCCCTAAGCTTGTTGCATCTCACACTATTTAAGTGAGATCCCAAGGCTAAAGAAGGGTCCAAATTCTTTTTCTTCTAAGTATTGTGCTTAGTCTAGTTTTTGGTCTAAATTTTTAAGGCAAGTTTGTAATGTGTTTCTCTATCAAATTTTTTGAAAATACATGAAGATAGAATGAATTGTGTTTATTTCTGAAGGCTATTCTGAGTTTATTGTAAAAGATGTACCATTTTCAAAGGAAATGAATACAAACTATGAACTGTCCCCATATCAGTTCTTTCTGAATTTTGTCTCCTACTCAATACTTAGCTACCTTGATGTTGTATGAGTAAAAGCCTGTACAATTGAATGCAATCTAGTTAGGTTGTATATCCATCTATCATTTTTGTTAATTCAATGGATTAATTAAAAGCTTTGATGAATGTGATAAGATTCCTCAAGTATTGAAAAGGATTTTGAATGATAAATTCTGATAAGAATTGCTAATACAATTCGTTGTAAGGCATTAAATTACATCTTAGATTTTGCTATAGACTCTAAACCCCAATGGATTAGGCACTGATCAAGTTATTTCAGCTGAAGGAGAAGTATCTTACAAATGGTTTTTCAAATGCATCATCAAATCAAATTTTAATTTTATTTCCTATAGATCTTCAAAGTTGGCCAGCACTTGTCTGCATGAAATCTTTTTAGCTTCAGTTAGCCATTGTTGTTGAAAACGTCTGTAGATCTATAGAAGACTTCTTGGCCATATCTGTTTATGAGATGTGTTTAGCAAATTAGTAAGAATTATGTATATATTTGAGGATTTTGAAATGAGAATCAGAATGAAACTAAGAATAATCCTCATATAGTCGTTTCAAATTTGAACCATCCCTGGGTATACCCACCCTGCTTGTGTAGAGCCAAAAGAGTAGAAAACCATTTGTGGTTTTGTTGAAGTTGGGTCCGAATACCTTACATATGCAATTGTTGATAAGAATAGGCTAGTCTTTAGATTGTGTATGTACTATCATTCTGGTATTAAGCTTTTTGTCACTTAATAGTTTTAGTACCATTTAAAACACCAACACAATGATGGTTCATACTATAATGAAAATCAAGAGATGGCTCAAAGCTCACAAGTAAATGTCAATACTCCTCCTGTGCAATTTAATGCTATGGTATTAGAATCCTATGATTCCATGTAGAATGCATAGGTAGAACAGTCAATTGATGAAGAGTTCTCATTTCCATTAAGCAAAGAACTTGACCTTTAGCATGAAGAGATGTTCACTTTTTGCAATGACAATCAAAATACATACACCTTGAGAAGTAGAAAGGAACCTTTGACAGATGAAATTCCCCCAATGCTACAACCAACTCCTCCTGATCCAAGGGTCAGCAACAATCTGACACTAATTAAACCACCATTTGGAGGACAGAAAAATTAGAATCAAGTGAATGTACCAACAATATTGAAAAATCTTGCTTGGTCTATGAAAAAATATAGTGCAATGGAAGACTTGAAATGAACAAAGGCTAATATGTCCATGTTTGACATGTTGCAAAACTGTCCACAACAATGAGAGGCACTCATGAAGACTCTAGATCATGCAAAGACCTCCCACAATGCGAATACTACCCATCAAAAGATTGTGTCGCAACAAGTTAATGCTGTAGAGGCATTACCCACTATGTTTAAATATAATGTAGAGGTGCCCCCATTTTTTCTCAGTATCAAAATATACGAGAAGAATCTTCATAATTGCCTTATTGATTTAGGAGCTTCATGCAATGTCATGTTGTTATCCATAGCACAAAAGTTAGGGGTCAACCCTCAACCTACCAGCTAGATAGTGATGCAGTTGGATAAAATAGATGTGAAAGTCATAGGTGTATTCAAGGATGTGTAGATATAGTTGAAAATTGACCCACAAATTCAAGATAGCATTGATATACATGTGGTTGATATCCTAGAGACATAAGGATTACTCCTCGATAGAAAATGAAAGAAGTGTCTAAGGGGATGGTTTTCCATAGATTTCACTCAACTTTGGTTACCATGGAAAGGTTTGAACAATCAAATCAAAATAGATGTAGAGCCAAACTTAAAAAATATGATCACAGATTACAATGCTCCTAATGAGGTAGCCTTCTTATAAACAGATTTAGGCTTCTATAAGGTGATGGGTTTTTATACAACTTCGACCAAAAAACTAGATGATCAATATATGGACTCCATGATTTCAACTCTGAAAGATGAGGTCATAACACTATTCATAGACCATATGATGACTAATTTACAATGTCTAGGAGAAGAAGTTGATCCCAATATCCTCCTTCTTCTAGGATTTTGTCGATTACATAAAATTAGCCATTCAAAGTTTGAATGTTCATCATGTCAACAAGCAATTGTTAATGTATTAACATAAATGGTGGGAGTAAAGAAAGTTGATGAACCACAAAATAAACCTATAGAAAACCAAAAGTCTTACAAAAATATCTAATGCTATTGAAGAGATTAAAGGGGAAATTGAAGATTTAAATGTATCATATAGTGATACCTCTTCAAATGCCAGAGGTTTGTCTTCTCCTCCACCCAGAATGATCAAAGTACAAAGAAGAAGATAGTAGATAAAAGGCTAGGGATGGACTTTAGTTGTCATTCATCCTCTACCTAAATTTGAATAAATTAAAGAACTAATAGGGGAAATTCAAGACAAACAAGAAAAACACACACCTCTTCTATCAAGAATTCACAATGGAGAATCATCAAGTCCACCTCTTGGAAAATTACAATGGGTTCCTAAGAAACAATCCTTTAAAGCTCAGGTAAAAGATAAATTGAGGATAAATAAGCATAAGGTTAGAAAACCCAAGGAAAGCCCAATTTGGACACTTTGCTTCAATAGTTCCAAATGCAAATCAGGAGCCGATGTAGGTATTGAGTTAATTGGTCCAAAAGGTAAGTCTTTCTACATAGCATATCAATTATAATTTAGATGTACTAACAATGTTGAAAAATACAAAGCTTGATTTGAGGACTTATCTTTGTACTTGAGAAAGGAGTTACAACTCTCATCATTGAAGGAGATTCTCAGTTGGTTATCCAACAACTGAAATTGTATTCTTGTAATGATAAGAGATTGCTTGTCTATAGGAAAAGGGTACGAAATCTATTAGATTATTTCTAAGCTTTAAACATAAAGTCTATTCCAAGAAGGAAAAACATGGTAGGAAATGCCCTCGCTATTTTAGCACGCATGTTACAACCAGTTGAAGGAAAAAAGTTGAAATGATTTTTAGTTAAATTGGTCACTACTCTGTCTATTCTTGACAATATCACAAATTTCCAAGTTTTTCAGGATGATCAACATATTCTAGAATTTATTATGTGTAGTGGCCACTTTAAGGGACAAGAAATAGATGACACCCTAGATGATGCACATGAGGATATCACAACTCAAGATGAAGATGGAATGCTGAACTTGAAAATAAATACTATTCCCAAGGGAATGATCAAGTTAGAGCACATTTTTTATCATGATAAATCTATGTTTAATAAAAGAACCATTAATAAAAAAGGTATTGAGGAAAGTGATTCATATAATTTAGGAATAGAGGATGATCCCAAGATGGTAAGGATTGGGAAAGCATGTAGTTTACAAGAAAGAGAAGACATGCTCAAATTGCTCATAGAATATAAGGATGTTGTCGCCTAGAGCTATGAAAGAACTGAAGATGTATGATCCTCAAATTATTATGCATGATATTCCACTTAAACCTGATTCCAAACCTTTCCCACAAAGGCAAAGACCTATCAATCCCATCCTTGAGCCTCTAATAATGAAGGAAGTCAAGAAATTATTGGATGCAAAAATTATTTTCCCTATGTGTCACTCTACATGGGTGGCTAATTTAGTTCCTGTATGAAAGAAGACCACAGAGATTTGACTTTACATAGATTTTTGCAATTTTAACTTGGCATCTCAGAAGGAAAATTACCCGTTGCCCTCACTAGATGAAGTCTTACAAATTGTGAATGGTTTGAAAATGATGTCTTTCTTGGATGGATATTTAGGCTATAATCAAGTAATGGTAGAAGAAGAAGATAGCCTAAAGACTACCTTTACGACCAAATGGGGAACCTTCACCTATAGGAGAATGCCATTTGGATTGATTAATATAGGGACTACATTTTAGTGGGCCATGGATGAAGCTTTTAAAGGATTGATTAATAGATGTGTAGTTATCTATATGGATGACTTAACTGTCTTTTCAAAGGATCAAACTATTCACATTGCTTATCTAAGGTAGGTGTTCAATAGGTATCATAAATATGGCATATCTCTCAGCCCTAAGAAGTGTTCATTTGGGGTGACTAAGGGAAAACTCCTTGGCCATGTCATCTTTGAAGCTGGCATCTCCATTGATCTTGATAGAGTTGAAGCCATTTTGAAGTTATCACCCCCCAATAGTCGAAAGGAACTCAAGTCTTTCTTTGGGAAGATAAATTTTGTGAAAAATTCATAAGTGGATTTGCATAAATTCGGTGTCCTCTTAATGATTTACTCAAGAAGGGAGCTAAAAAAAAATGGGTTCATGAGGTAAAGAAATCATTCAAGGATATTAAGATAGCCATTTCCATTGCCCCAATATTGGTAAGCCCTAATTACAAACTTCCTTTTAAGATATATTCCTTCACTTTAAAGCATTCATGCACAGGGATATTGACCTAGAAAAGGGAGAAGGAAGATGAAAGACCTATTTCTTTTATGAGTTACCCACTGAGAAATGTTGAGTTGAATTATTCTAACCTCAACAAATAGTCTTTTGCCTTGGTTAAAATGGTAAAGAAATTTTGCCATTACATATTAAGGAGCAAGGTGTATGTTATCATACCTAACCCAACAGTAAAGACATTGTTGATGCAAAATGAACTTGATGAAAGGTGAGGTAAATGGATGGAAATACTTCAAGAGTTTGACCTAGAGATCCAACCTATGAAATTAGTTAAGAGGTCAAGGATTCTCAAGAATGATAGCTGATAACCAGATTGGCAATGAAAAGAAATTTGAGTTTGGGAAAGAAATAGATATTGAAGATCAGAAGAAAATGATAGTATCTCAAGTTGACATTGGCCAAGGTGTAGTAATGGATGTATGGTACCAAGATATTGTTTACTATCTCCTGCAGAATTGGTGCCCCAATTGGATGAATAGTTCACAACACAAGGACTTAAAATAAAGTGTCAGTCTTATATGTTCCAAAAAAAACAAGTTGTATAAAAGGAACTATGAAGGGATCTACTTAATTGCTTAGGACATGAGGAAGCGAAGGAAGTCCTAGAACAATTTCATGATAAGTATGGTATAGGGCATGGTTCGACAGAAGCGATGGCTCATATGATTTTAAGATTGGGTTATTTTTGGCCCACAATATTCAAGGACACTTTTGAGGATGTGCACTCTTGTCACATTTTCCAAACTAGTGCTAACAGAGAAAGACACCTGAAAATGCTACTACAACCCATGTATGAGGTGCACCCTTTCACAAAGTGGGAATTGGATTTCATTGGTCTAATGAATCCACCATTATCAACCGAACACATCTACATTCTTATAGCCATTAATTACTGTACAAGATGGACAGAAGCAAAAAAAATTAGAAACTACTTGGCTAAGGTGGTTACAGACTTCTTGGAGGAACACATTGTTACTAGATTCAAAATGTCATTTGCTTTAGTGTCCAAAAATGGGTCAACTTTTGCATTGATATTCTTGACTCAATGGGCATTTGGGAATCAAGTCATTATCAAGTTCTCTTCCAATTATTACCTACAAGGAAATGGGGTAGTAGAATCTATGAACAAGAACTTGATCACAATAATAAGATGGTTATCGAAGGAGAATCCTAAAGATTGGCATACACAACTCAAATATGCTTTGTGAACAGATCAAGTAAAGGTCAAGAACGCTTTGGGGACTTATCCATATTTTCTTGTCTATGGACAAGAACTAGTATTCCTACTTAACCTTAGGATTCCTATTTTGAAATTCATGAGTGGGTACAAAGATGCTAACAAAGTACAAATTAGATTGATGGATCTTTTAGAGATGGACAAGAAATAGATAGCTGCACTAGAGCACATGGCTAAACATCAAGTTTTCATGAAGAAATGGTTTGACAAGAGAGCCATGATAAAATCCTTCAAGATTTCTAACCTTGTTCTACTTTGGGATAAGGCAAAAGAAAAATTGGGCAACCATACCAAGTTTCAACGCTTGTGGACTGGTCCTTATCAAATCATGGAATTTTTCAGAGAAAACACTTTTAGGCTCAATTCCTTATAGGGGGGATTTCTTCCCTTGGTAGTAAATGGGAAATTTATGAAACATTATTTTGAGGTCTAAAAGAAACTTTAAAAAATAGAAAAAAAAAAGTAGTTAGATTTTATTTTTGCAATTATTGTGTTTATTTTCCACAAGTGTGTCTATTTTTAGTGGCGTGTTTGTTTTTAGTTGTGTGTTGTCTTTCAAAATTGTGACAATCCATGGGGGTAAGGTGAACTTGATATTTTACCTTGAGATATTTTACTAACTACTCTTTTGGTTCTAATTTTAGGGAGAGGTATTTCTTTGTCAAAATGTTCGGACAATTGTGTGTCTTATACAAACTGATCAACGAATGTTGCTTGCAAAAGTAGGTACACTTTTAGTCTTAAACTTAGGATTCTAAACCAATCAGCTCTCAACACTTTGTGAACTTAAAAATGATTGTCTCAATTGTTTTCAAATTGAGGTTGAACATAGCAAGGGATGATTCAAACCCCAATTGGTTCAAATAGGAGGGGTCTTTTTGAAGGATTGGTAAGATCATTATTTGGCATGAGATTTTCTAAAAAGTTCTAAAAGAGGAACACAAGGGATGTTTAAAAAATATTGAATCTAAGAAACGAGACTAATGTCCTAACTACATAGTCTAAGTGTAGTCAGGATACAGAAGAAAATTTAAAAAGAAAAAAGAAAGAGAAAAAGAAAAAAATAAAATAAAATAAAATAGTGTTAAGACTAAAGGATTCTAAAAGATCTAGAATGGCAAAAGATACATTTTCAAAACAAATTATCTTGTTCTAAAACATTGATTCATCAAATAGTGACATTATGAAGTACATGGAGTGATTATTCAAAGTTTTCCAAAAAATCAAAAAGAAAGTGACATCCCACTAAGAGCCCTCAAACTAATTCTCTCATCTGGTCAAGCAAGAGATCGATAAATAACCTTTGTGAATATTCTTAATGAATGAACCAAGAGGGGCGGCAAATTTTTTCTGAGTTGTCAAAAAACTTAGATAGACTACATCCTAAGATAAGAAAGTGAATGAATACATGAATCACACATTGAGCTTGAGGGTTTTGGATCCCAAAATTTTGACTGCGAAGTCACTCAAAATTTGCTTGGAATGTTCGAGTTTTAGTTGGTGTTTGACAAGCATTGAGAGAGTTCTTACTGGTGAAGGAATACCTTTGTCATTTATTCCTTTTTTCAAAGCTATTTTTTGTGGTACCACAATGCATGCCCCATTTCCTAATCGAAATGGGGACCCCCTACTTTATTTTGTGCTTTTGTCCAAAATTTGAGCCAATTTTTAGGTCCCACCAATCCTAATGTTCATGTCCTAGGTCCTATTCAAGAAATCATATGAGCAAAAGGTCAAAGTCAAAAGTTCAAAAAAAATTGCAAATCAATGCATCTACCCTGTTGTGCAAGTGCGCATCACACTTTGGTGATGCATCAATGTGTAGCTAAGTAGATACGCACTGGCACACTGCCAAAGGTGGGTGGGGATATATATGTTCCCACCCCCCTCCAACCTTCTCACTTAGTTTTTTCTCTCCTCCACATTTCCTAGGTCCCACATCATAATTTGTTCCTTCTCGAGCTCTATGTTATCAGTCCCACCTCTGTAACTCTGCATACACCCAGGTGCGATGTTTTACCCTCTCTAACTTTCATGAGAAAGTTCAAACTAAAAATAGTTGTGCAGTAGCACACCCAGCCTGGTGCGCTAGTGCACACCCCAAAATGTGTACCTCTATAAAGAATTTCAAAAAAGAAAAGAAAAAGAAACCCATGTTTTGTGCACATTTGCACACCCGACCTGGTGCATAGTTGCACACAAAATTTTAAGCACAAACAAGACAAAATAAAATTCCAAAAGAAAGAAAAACATAAATACTACGCACCTAACTTGGTGTTCTATTGCACACCCCCAAAAGAAAAAAAACAAAGGGTGCACCCTCGAACACCTAATCTAGTGCACAAGTTTTCACCCTTTAATAACTCAAAGCACTAAAGAAGGTAAAAAATGCATCTGCGCACCTGATCTAGTGCGCAGGTGTGCACCTTATATTTTAATATTGCTTGAGGAAATGGAGGATAACAAGATGTTTTTTCACATTAAATCTTGAGACTAGGCATTATCATAGCATTGTCATTATTGATTTTGAACTAATGAATGTCTTTCTTTTGTCACACAGATACTGTAACACCTCACCAAGGGATCCAAAGAATTAACCTAAAGTTTCACTAAGTTTGGTAGCATTTTTTTTTTTTTAAACATGAAAGTAAAACCATCCCCAACATAGTAGTGAAAGCAATAATAAACATTCAACTAAAAGTAAACATAAAAATACATAATAGGTTACATTCTTCAAGGACCCTTAACGTTGAATCACAACTAAATCAACTAATATTAATGATTCCATCTATTACTACATCCACATCAAATAATAATGAAAAGTCCAATGTTCGTACATTACATTTTTGAATGCTCAATCATCCACTATACATGCCATAGGGTATGAAAGGCTTAAAAGAATATACACATGTGAAAATAAAATGCATCTTCATTCTAATTCTAGTCCATGATGCAATAAAGTAAATAATACCACATGTCATACATGATACATCAACATAAAGATATAAACATTCATCATAATAGATAACCATAAATCACAAACATAATTAACTAAGTGCACGGTTCCTCCCAACCATAAATAGCATCATTAGACCATCATGGGCCCTAGCCATCCCTTTGTCCATAACCAGATCACCAAAGAGATCATCGGTATTAACATAGTAGGAATGTCACTCCTAAATCATACTAAATCATATGTAGGAATGAAATCTAACATGCATGATAAAGCTTAAGATAACATCATCTAACATATGTAAATCATCAATGTAAGGATACGTGTCCACCATCATAATCCAAGAATGCTTCAACCACAGTGTCTCAGACGGATCTCATATAGTAAGAGTGAAGAAACACTACCACCTGATCACATGGAACCTAAATGGTCCACTCCCACCATGTTGAGGAGATAATCTCAAGTCCCAAATACATTATCAAATCACATATCACAAACACTTTCTAAGTCTAGGAATTATAAAAGTATACTAACTCAAAGGTTCCAATCTCAAAATGACATCTAATCCCAGAGGCACAACATAGACATGTAGGAAACCTATTAGGATAAAACCATAGACATAAATAAAAACTACATGCAAATATAATCAATAACATAAAATAATAGATCACACAGAAATAAACACAAGACACCAAGATTTAACATGGTTCACCCAATCCCTGGGCTACATCCACCAAACAGCAAGTCTGATCTTATTACAATCTAGTGATTACAACTTGATTACAATCCATAATCCCTTACAGCGCAATACCACCAAGAGAACCAATTTTGCATCACAACATAATGAAAATACCCAACCCTAAACCCTTTTATACAAGTATTAAACTACTTTAGGGTTATAACATGTCGACCATAAATTACTCATAACTTTAGTGGCGAATCTATGAATAGTACCAATTTTTTTTTTTTAGGGGTGATGCCCCAAACCCCACTAATTATGAAGTATGTACAGTACTTTCCTGATCAGTCACCACAATCTAACAATCTCCCACTTGGGGACTGATCAGGCTCCACACTAGACAACAATCTCCCACTTGGAGACTAATCCTATAGCAATACTACTACCGCATGGGGCTCCCACTAGATCAAACCAACCTGGACTCTGTTGTTCTTTTATTCATGTGTAGTCTAAAAGACCAACCAAAGTTGAAAAGGAGTTCAGCTTCTCCCTTGTTACAACCTTTGTCAAAATATCTGCTGGATTGTCATTGGTATGTATCTTCTTTAGCTTTAACTATCCATCCTCCAAAACTGACCGAATGAAATGGTACCACAACTATATGTGTTTGGTTTTAGAATGCAAAGCTGAATTCTTTGCAAGATGAATGGCACTCTGACTATCTGTGAACAAATAATTATCCTTCTAAGGATGTCCCAATTCTTCCAAGAAGAACTAAACCCATTTCATATCCTTCGCTGCCTCTATAGCAGCAACATACTCTGCCTCTATAGTGGATAGAGCATTAATCTTCTGTAACCTAGAAACCTAGCTCACGGCTGCCCCACCAATAGTAAAGACATAACCTATAGTACTTCGCCTGGTATCAATATCCCCTACCAAATCTGAATCAACATAGCCCTGTGAATTAGTAGTAGAGCCCCCAAATTGTAAACACTTATGGGATGTTCCTCTCAAATATCTGAGAATCCACTTGACAGCATTCCAATGCTCAAATCCAGGATGACTCATATACCTGCTAACGACTCCCACTGCATGGGTAATATCTGGCCTAGTGCATACCATAGCATACATCAAGCTTTCTATAGCTGAAGCATAGGGTACCTTGGACATCTTATCCTCCTCTTTCTGTGTCTTAGGACACATCTCCTTAGTCAATTTCAAATGACCAGGTAAAGGTGTGCTGACAGCTTTAGCATTCTCCATAGAGAAACGTTGCAACACCTTCTGAACATAATCAACTTGAGATAGCATCAATCTTTTGTTCTTCCTATCTCTGCAAATCTTCATACCAAGGATTTGTTTTGCTGCCCCAAAATCCTTCATAGCAAATGCATGTGCTAATTGGCATTTCAACCCCTTAATATGATCCATGTTAGACCCAGCCACAAGCATATCATCAACATATAAACATAAAATAATGTAGCTATCATCATCCAACCTCTTAAAATAAACACAATAATCTAAATGACACCTATTATAGCCATGCTCATGCATAAAACTGTCAAATTTCAGATACCATTGCCGAGGTGCTTGCTTCAAACCATATAAACTTTTCTTCAATTTGCACGCTAAGTTCTCCTTACCTTTGACCTCAAATCCCTGTGGTTGAGCCATATATATTTCTTCATCCAAATCACCATGAATAAAGGTTATTTTAACATCCAACTACTCTAAATGCAAGTATTCAATAGCCACAAGACTTAAAATAGTACAGATGGAAGTCATTTTAACAACAGGAGAAAATATCTCATCAAAATCAATTCCCTTTTTCTATGCAAATCCTTTTACAACTAACCTGGCCTTAAATCTTTTCTTGCCTCCTTCCTCTTCTTTCAACCTATTAACCCACTTATTCTGTAAAGCCTTTTCACCTGCAGGCAACTTGCATAGATCCCATGTCTTATTCTTCATCAAAGAGTCCATTTCATATTTCATTGCAAACTCCCACTGAATCTTAGTATCCACCTACACAGCTTCATCATAACTTTCAAGTTCACCAGCATCGGTAAGTAAAATAGAATACAAAGAGGGAAAAAATCTTTGTGCAGATCTAATTTGCCTTGTTTCCATCTAACATTCACTGGTGTGTGTGGTATTTGTTGTTGCGATTGTTGCACATCATGAGGAATGGTTGGAACATCAACTTTTGGAGTATCATCTAGCACTACATAATCATCTTCTTTCTTCTCATGTTGCTATAACAGATCTTTGTACAACACTTTCTCATTGAATATGACATCCTGACTTCTAACAATTTTATGATTTTCAAAATCCCAAAGCCTATAACCAAATTTATTAATGCCATATCCAACAAAAAAAGCATTTTTTTGATTTAGCTTCTAACTTGGTTCTATTTTCAGAGTCTATATGAGCAAAAGCTTCACAACCCAAGGTCTTGAGAAAAGAATAACTCACCTTCTTACCAGTCCATGCCTCCTCTGGAATACCATAGCCCAAAGGAGTAGAGGGACCTCTATTAATCAAATATACTATAGTATTGAAAGCCTCTACCCACATGTGTAAGTTCAACCCAGCATGCAACCTCATGCTCCTTGCATGCTCCATTATAGTCCTGTCCATGTGTTCAGCCACTCCATTTTCCTGTGGAGTCCTTGGAATAGTTTTTTGTCTATGAATACTATTAGTGGAGCAATAACCTTCAAATTCATGACTACAATACTCACCACCATTATCAAATCTGAGACATTTTAGTTTCTTACCAGTCTCATTTGCAACCAAGCATTTCCATTTCTTAAAAGTTTGAAATACATCAGATTTCTTTCTAAGGAAATAAACCCATACTTTTCTAGTTGTTTCATCAATAAATTTAACATAATAATGAGAGTCCCCAAGGGAAGATACCTGAGCTAGTCCCAATAAATCTATATGCACAAGCTCTAATTTCTTCTTTTTGTTCTCCTTCCTAGTCTTTACAAAACTTACTCTCTTTTATTTTCCATACACACAAATTTCACAGAAATCTATATTAACACATTTTAGACTTGGTATAACTTTCTTTGAATGAAGTATTTTCATACCTTTCTCACTCATGTGCCTAAGTCTGTTGTGCCACAATGCTGTATCAGAATCTACAACAACTATTTGTTCTCCCTGCTCAACTACAACAATTGTTCCTGAACATTCATTTTTCTCTAAAACAATCAAAGCAGAAGGAACAATATGACCTGTACAAAGATATAAGGTTCCTACTTTCACACCTTTTGCTACTACAAGGGAACCTTTTGAAACCTTCCAATTTTTATCATTAAAAGTAACTACACAACCCTCATCACTGAGTTGCCCCGCTAAAATTAAATTCCTACTCAACCTTGGAACATGTCTTACCTCATGTAGTAGCCAATGATTCCCATTCTACAACTTAATCTTAATTTTTCCCTTTCCAACAATTTGACAAGGTTCATTATCCCCCAAATAAACAAGCCCAAAATCTCCTTGGACATAATCAATGAAATAACCTCTATGAGGTGTAGCATGAAATGAAGCACCGGAATCTAAAACCCCTGAATCATCAAAAAAATTTAAAGATAGAAGCAAAGCATCCTCTTTAGATTTGTTACTTACCAGATTTGCCTCCTTATCTCCATCTAATTTATCTCCTTCATTTTTCTTTCGATTCCAACAATCTTTCTTTTTGTGTCCTAGTTTCCCACAATACCAGCAATCATTTGGTCCTCTCGATTGAGACCTCTTCCCCTTTGACTATCCTCTTGATTTCCCATGATTTCTAGAGTTACTTCCTCTCTCAACCGTTCTGCCCCTACTTTGTGCATTCAAAGCACTTCCTGATGTAGATTCACTTGAGGATTTCCTACGAGTTTTCTCACTCAAAATAACACCAATCACATCATCATATTTTAGGGTACTAGATCCAGGAACAGAATTACTCACTGCCATTACCAAGCCATTCCAGCTTTCATGAAAAGAACATAAAATCAAGAGAGTCCTAATTTCTTCATCAAAATTGATACCCACAAAAGATAACTGACTAGTAATAGTATTAAACTCATTTAAATGATCTACAACAGATCCACCTTCTTCCATTTTCATATTAAATAAATGCTTCATGAGAAATACTTTGTTTGAAGCGAAGAGTTTTTCATACAGTGTCGCTAGGGTTTTCATCAAATCTTCTATCATCTTTGCTTTTGTAATATTAAATGTCACTGATGGGCCCAAGCATAACCGAATGCTTTTGAGTGCCTTTCTATCCAAAAGATCCCATTCAGCATCTGACATAGTTCCCTGATTGTTGGCTTTGCCTTCCAATGGCTTCCATAAATCCTTCTGATATAGATAGTCTTCCATTTGCATCTTCCATAACTGGAAGTTCTAGACATTAAACCTGTCAACCCTCATCTACCATCGCTCCCACTCAACTATGAGACTCCCACTTAACCATGAGACTTTCCTACAGAGGATAACTGAAAGACAACCTTGCTCTGATACCACTTGTTAGGATAAAACCATGGACAGAAATAAAAACTACATGCAAATATAACCATTAACATAAAAATAATAGATCACACAGAAATGAACACAAGGCACTAAGATTTAACGTGGTTCACCCAATCCCTGGGCTACATCCACCTAACAGCAAGTTTGATCTTATTACAATCCAGTGATTACAACCTAATTACAATCTGTAATCCCTTATAGCTCAATACTGCTGCAAGAACCAATTTTGCATCACAACATAATGAAAATACCCAAACCTAAACCCTTTTATACAAGTATTAAACTACTTTAGGGTTATAACATGTTGGCCTTAAATTAGCTATAACTTTAGTGGCAAATCTACGAATAGTACCAAAAAATTTTTTGGGGGTAATGCCCCAAACCCCACTAATTATGAAGTATGTACAGTACTTTCCTGATCAGTCACCACAATCTAACAAAACCTACTATGCAAGCAGGAAAGTGTTATCACGCTAGAGTTACCTTGGTAGTCTCTCAATAGACCCCGGCCCCCTAGTGATCCTTATGTGGCCACTAGTATCCTCTCATATAGATGAGGCATACTATGAAATGCAAGGTCACAACCAAGCATTCTCTCTACTCCCATCCTAGTCTGTACTAGCACTCAAGGCATGGGTTAGAACAAACAATTATCTAATTAGGTTCATTTATGTTAGTATTAGGTGTAATGTTTTCACTTATTAAAACAACTTACAATGAGTTACCTTGGTAGCCTCTTAGGGCCCCGACCCCCATTGCGAGCCACTTCCCAACACTACAAGTAGATAACCTACCCTAAGTTCATGGAATCATAAATCACAAATCACCATAGTCCTATAAAAGTGACTGGAAAAATACCAAAGAATAATCCATAATAAGAGCATCAAGTCTCCATGAGCAAAAGAAAAGCATCCATAGATAATCATGACCACAATAGTTCTCTATTGGCAATTGAAGGTATCACTGATAATCACAATAATCATTGGTTCTTAACAGGCAACCAAAAAGTATCTCAAAGTAATAATGATTGAAAACTCCAAAATGGTTGAGCCAAAACATGTCACAACATGACATCATCAAGATCAGATAAACAATTCAATCCCTTTAAGTGACTGGAAAGTAATCCAAATAAAACTGATCAATAACTCATAAAAAAAAGGTTACATATATCACTGCTTGCACAAGAAGACTAAAAGACAATATCAATTAGCATGCCATCAAATAACCATGGTTGAGTTTTAAAAGATTGAGATCAAAAGACATCATCATGACATCACAATCATAATCCCCGAGCCTCTAGTAGATGTCTTATAACTAGTCAACAAACTAGTCAACCCAAAACCCAAAACAAGAAGCATAGAGAAAACACAAATACAAGTACATGTTTGAGTTTGTTTAAAATTGCATAATTGAATTAAGTGTGGAGGTCTCAGTTTTCATTTTCAAATTTAGATATCGAGTGGAGAAATTTGCACATTTTACCTAACCCAAGTATTTGTTTGATAGATAAAAGTATTCTCCCCAAAACCCATAGACTCAATTTTCTAATTGTTCTAATGATATATATATATATATATATATATATATATATATATATATATATATATATATATATATATATATATATATATATATATAGTTTATATAAATATTTTTTGAAAATGACCCCCCCATTGTGATCCAATAAAACACATTGTAATTTGTGACCAATTTCCCTTTATTATTTTCTATCCTTCATAGTTGAAATTCAATTAAACAATTAAATATAATCTTACAATTAAATTTCTATGTGGAAAATTATTTATTAAAAAAAACAAGAATTTTTTTATTAAATTTGCATTAATTATATATATATATATATATATTAATATTTATTAATATAAATGATAACTAATATTTAATATTATTAATACTTAATAAAATTAACTAATAATAAAAATGTTATAACACATATATGTATTAACCTACGACAGTACTGTGATTAATTAATTTGCAGACCGTCGCGACCTGCAGCACCGTCCTTATGGAGGCCTACCACGGCAGTGACCACTGTGCAACTTTAAATGGTTGTCGGTGGATCTACTGTTGTGGAAAGTGACCGCCGGTGGGGGGGTGGGATGTGACTACCTACCACTCCCCAACTTCATATATATATTTTTAAAAAAAATTTATAAAACGATTTCAATAATCATTTTTTTCTTTTAAAATATTTTTCTAAAAACGCTTTTTCAAAAGCAATTCGGATTTTATGAATGTTTTTGCACTATGATTTTTAATCAGTGTCTCAATAAATAAATATATATATGTATATACATACATATATGTATGTATATACATGTATATATATGTATATGTATATATGTATATATGTATATATGTATAGATATATGTGTGTATATATGTATATATATATATATATATATACACACACACAGAGTTTTATTAAGCACTACAACATTTTATAATGAACATATATATATATGTATGTATGTATGTAGATTTGTATATATGTGTATATATTTTTAAAATAAAACATATACATAGTTTTTAAACAAAAAGGGCTTTCAATTCGATGAATTGAGAATTTCTCCTAAATAGTAATTGTTCTCTAAATTTACCCATTATTTTTTTTAAAATAGGTTTTTCCATACGCATATGAAAACACTAGCCCCATAGTTTCCTCAGATCTACGTATATAAAAATTTCTTATATAGAATTTAACTACCCACAACAAAATGTATACAACCAAGATATGGAAATCCTCAGAAAGCATTCAGAAGACAGGAAGTGCAAGAAGCAAAATATCATATGCCAAAATCACAAGTGTCTACCTGGACACTGATGCTAAATCACTTCTCCTTAGAATCTGTAGAGCAAGTTCCTTCCTTCTCCAACGTTCACAGGTTCCCTGAAAGATCATTTCTGATAGGGATGTTGTATTCACATCCACATTCTGGACATCACTACAACATGAGCTTAGAGCACAATTGAATTTTAGTTTTGCATATCACCTAGAGATAGATGGTCAGACAAAGAGGGTGAATCAGGTTTTGAAAGATATGTTAAGGATGTATGTGATGGATAGGCAGACACATTGGGAGGACTATCTCTACCTAGTGGAGTTGTCTTACAATAAGGGGTATCACAGTTCTATTGGCATGGCACCATTTTAGGCTTTATATGGACATCCTTGTCATACACCCTTGAGTTGGGATAGTGTTGAGGATCGCATCTTGTTGGGTCTTGAGATACTTCATGATATGGAGCAACAGTTAGTGCGTATCCGTGAGCACTTGACTATGGCACAAGATAGACAGAAAAAGTATGTTGATGCATATAGGATAGATAAGAAGTTTGATGTCAGAGATAAGGTATTCTTGAGAGTGCATCCATGGAAGATTCCTATCCGATACAGAAAGGGTTCAAAGCTAGCACCATGCTTTGTGGGACCATTCGAGATTCCTGAAAGGATTAGCCCAATTTCTTATCGCCTTACTTTACTGCCCAACCTAGCTTGCATTCATGATGTTTTCCATGTTTCAATACTTAGGCAATATATTTTTGATGTTGTACATGTTCTTAATTGGAATGCATTGAAGGTAGAGGATGGGCAGCTGGCTTTGGAGCTAGTTCATATTTTAGAGCAGCGGGAGTTGACCCTTAGGGGTCGAACCATAGAGCAGGTAAGGGTCCAATGGGACCCTACTAATGACTCTATAACTACATGGGAGGATGCAGCTAGATTACCGGAGTTATATCCCTACTTGTTTGTAGGCTTCCAAGAGTAAGCCTAATCCAAGGGGGGGTGGATGTAATGCCTGCCCTCATTTACATTTTTCTAGACACATTGTTGCTATTGCCAGACCATGTTAGACTAGTTTATGTTGATAGATAGTAGCATTGTTTTGATACTATTAGATATTGTGTTATGGATTCAATTGATATGTGATGAGATTACTTAGACTCTACATTTCATGTATGCATGATGATTATTACATTGCTTTCAGTTATTGACGATGATTAGTTAGATGGTTTATTATCACATGTGCTTTCTTATGGATACTTACCCCATACTTGCATGTGTATGGTGTGCATGTTTGGTCTCTTATTGTATGGCATTTTTGATGTGGTTAAGGAAGGGATTCATAGTCGCTTGCTAGTTGGGATCTACATGATGCACCACTTCCTGCCATTGCCTATTTAGCTTAGCATGCATATGTGTGTGTGTGTGTGTGTGTGTGTGTGTGTGTGTGTGTGTGTGTGTGTGTGTGTGTATGTATGTGTATATATATATGTATGTATGTGTATATATATATATTTATATGTGTATATATATATGTATGTATGTGTATATATATATATGTATGTATATATATATATATGTACATATATATATATATGTATATATATATATATATGTATATATATATATGTGTGTATATATATATAGTATGTACATGCATGGATTTTATGCAAGTTGCAGGTACCGGGTATCGACTTCCTTGAATTGTTAGGATGAGCATACCCTATCACACTATCTCAATGGTAAGAGAGGGGAGATAAATTCTCAAGTCCAAATCCTAAACCCTTAAACCATTTGTCCTAGAGAGATAGGACAAGTATTCAAGATATTTTACCTTCTGAATGTGTCGGATGACATAATTCGTGATTTTTAAACTAATTTTGTAAGGATTGTTCTATGATGGGTTTTCATATTTTATCTTGGAGGTCTATGGTGAATTTTCTATTAATTAAGTCTAAAATTAAAAGATTTGATTAATAATTTAATTATTTTGTAGGAAAATTAATATATAATCATGATCTTTATATATTTTTATTTTAATTAATTTAATAGGAATTAATTGAGAAAAAGAATTAAATAAAATAAATTAAAAAATTAATAATAATAATAATAAATAAATAATAATAATAGAAAAGATAAAAGAATTAAAATAAAAGTTATAAGTTTACCTAGGAGTAAATGCACCTATGTCTACAACATAGGAGTTAGCACACAATTTAAGCACATGGTGTCTACAAACTTGTGACTCATCTAGAAGGTTGGAAAAAGCCTATGCTTAGTTGTCAATGCTTATCTCATCTTCTGGTTGTTTCTAGAGACATTTTAGGTGCTTGCTAAGAGTTCTTTATATTCAGGCTCTCCTAGAAGCTCGAGGAGCATGTTTGGAGGACCCGAGAATGTTGAAGAAGGAAGGAGCTTGCTCTGCAGATTCTGAGGAGAAGTGATTTAGCATCAGTGTCCAGGTAGACACTTGTGATTTTGGCATATGATATTTTTCTTCTTGCACTTCCTGTCTTCTTTGTGTCTTTTGAATGCTTTCTAAAGATTTTCATATCTTGGTTGTATGCATTTTGTCATGGGTAGTTAAATTCTATATAAGAAAATTTTATATGCGTAGATCTAAGGAAACTATGGGGCTAGGGTTTTCAGATGCGTATGGACAAACCTATTTTCAAAAAATTAATGGGTAAATTTAGAGAATAATTACTATTTAGGAGAAATTCTCAATTCATTGAATTGGAAGCCCTTTTTGTTTAAAAACTATGTATATGTTTTATTTTAAAAATATATACACATATATACAAATCTGCATACACACACACACACACACACACACACACACACACACACACACACACACATATACATATACATATATAATTATATATATTTATTGAGACACTAATTAAAAATCATACTAGAAAAACATTCATAAAATTTGAATCGCTTTTGAAAAAGCATTTTTAGAAAAACGTTCTAAAAGAAAAAATGATTATTGAAATTGTTTTATAAATTTTTTTAAAAAAATTATATATGAAGTTGGGGAGGGGCGGGCAGTCACATCCCATCCCCCCACTGGCGGTCACTACCCACGATAGTAGATCCGTCGGTAGCCATTTGAAGCTACATGACAGCCACTGCTATGGCAGTGCCACGGCAGGCCTCCGTAAGGATGGCACTGTGGGTCACGGCAGTCTGCGACTTAATTAATCTCAGTACTATCGCAGGTTAATACATATATGTGTTATAACATTTTTATTATTAGTTAATTTTTTTAAGTATTAATAATTTTAAATATTAGTTATTATATATATATATATATATATAATGAAAATTTAATAAAAGTTTTCTTATTTTTTTAATAAATAATTTTCCTCATAGAAATTTAATTGTAAGATTATATTTAATTGTTTAATTGAATTTCAACTATGAAGGATAGAAAATAATAAAGGGAAATTGGTCACAAATTACAATGTGTTTTATTGGATCACGATGGGGGGGTCATTTTCAAACAACATTTATATAAACAATATATATATATATATATATATATATATATATATATATATATATATATATATATATATAGAACAATTAGAAAATTGAGTCTATGGGTTTTGGGGAGAATACTTTTATCTATCAAACAAATACGTGGGTTAGGTAAAATGTGCAAATTTCTCCACTCGATATCTAAATTTGGAAACAAAAACTGAGACCTCCACACTTAATTCAATTATGCAATTTTAAACAAACCCAAACATGTGCTTATATTTGTGTTTTCTCTATGCTTCTTATTTTGGGTTTTGGGTTGACTAGTTTGTTGACCAATTATAGGATGTCTACTAGAGGCTTGGGGGTTATGATTGTGATGTCATGATGATGTCTTTTGATCTCGATCTTTTAAAAATAAACCATGGTTATGTGATGGCATGCTCATTGATATTATCTTTAGTCTTCTTGTGTAAGTTGTGATATATGTAACCTTTTTTTTATGAGTTATTAATCAATTGTATTTGGATTACTTTCCAGTCACTTGAAGGGATTGAATTGTTTATCTGATCTTGATGATGTCATGTTGTGACATGTTTTGACTCAACCATTTTGGAGTTTTCAATCAGTATTACTTTGAGATACTTTTTGGTTGCTTGTTAAGAACCAATGATTATTGTGATTATTAGTGATACCTTCAGTTGCCAATAGAGAACTGTTGTGGTCATAATTATCTATGGATTCTTTTCTTTTGCTCATGGAGACTTGATACTCTTATTATGGATTATTCTTTGGTATTTTTCTAGTCACTTTGTATAGGACTGTGGTGATTTGTGATTTATGATTCCATGAGCTTAGGGTAGGTTATCTACTTGTAGTGTTAGAAAGTGGCTTGCAATGGAGGCCGGGGCCCTAAGAAGCTGCCAAGGTAATTCATTGTAAGTTCTTTTAATAAGTGAAAACATTACACCTAATACTGACTTAAATGAACCTAATAAGATAATTTTTTATTCTTGCCCATGCCTTGAGTGCTAGTACAGACTAGGATGAGAGTAGAGAGAATGCTTGGTTGCGACCTTGCATTTCGTAGTATGCCTCGTCTATATGAGAGGATACTAGTGGCCACATAGGGATTGCTAGGGGGCCAAGGTCTATTGGGAGACTACCAGGGTAACTCTAGCATGATTTTTGTGATGACAGTTTCTCACTTGCATAGTAGGTTTCCTACATGTCTATGTTATGCCTCTAGGATTAGATGTCATTTTGAGACTGGAACCTTCGAGTTAGTATACTTTTAGGATTCCTAGACTTAGAAAGTGTTTGTGCTATGCGATTTGATAACCTATTTGGGACTTGAGATTATCTCTTCGGCATGGTGGGAATGGACCATTTAGGTTCCACACTGTCAGGTGGTAGTGTTTCTTCACTCTTACCATATGAAATCCGTCTGAGACACCGTGGCTGAAGCATTCTTGGATTATTATGGTGGACACGTATCCTTACATTGATGATTTGTATATGTTAGATGATGTTATCTTAGGCTTTATCTTGCATGTTAGATTTCTTCTTTGCATATGATGTAGTATGATTTAGGAGTGACATTCCTACTATGTTATTACCGATGATCTCTTCGATGATCTGGGATGTTACGCACAGAGGGATGGCTAGGGCCCATGATGGTATAATGATGCTATTTACAGTTGAGAGGAATCGTGCACTTAGTTAATTATGTTTTTGGTTTATGGTTATCTGTTACGATGAATGTTTATATCTTTATGATGATGTATCATGTATGACATGTGGTATTATTTACTTTATTGCATCATGGACTAGAAATAGAATGAAGATGTATTTTATTTTCACACATGTATATTCTTTTAAGCCTATCATACCTTGTGGAATGTACAGTGGATGATTGAGCATTCAAAAATGTAATGTATGAACATTGGACTTTTCATTATTATTTTATGTGGATGTAGTAATAGATGGAATCATTAATATTAGTTGATTTAATTGTGATTCAATGTTAAGCGATCCTTGAAGAATGTAACCTGTTATGTATGTTTATGTTTACTTTTAGTTGAATGTTGTCATTGCTTTCACTACTATGTTGGAGATGGTTTTACTTTCATGTTTTCAAAAAAAAAAAAAAATACTACCAAACTTAGTGAAACTTTAGGTTAATTCTTTGGATCCCTTGGCGGGGCATTAAAAATACAATGGCATCTTCATCTAGCAATAGAATGGTACCAAAGCCCATTATTTTCAAGTTCCAAGTTGTGCTATCGAAGTCAAGGTTCTAATATGACTACACAGAGATAAAGGATACTGACTTGGGACACATTGATCTGGGAGAGTTCTTAAGGATTTGCAACAAGCCCAAGGAGAGATTAGCTATGGTATTTGCATTAATATGATCAAGGTCGGTGAATGTAGCTTCTCACCTAACATCAGTACAATCCTTAGAACTTATAATGACACTTGCAAAACATTTTTTTCTTGAGGAAAGGGTGGCGAAGAGCATGATTGGAGAAGTTATTCTTGACCTCTGACCTAAAAATATTGAGAGGGTCTTTCATCTCCCAAAGGCAGATCAATTCATCAAACTCATTTATGAGCTAGCAAAAAGGTGGTATAGGGAACACCTAAAAGAGGCTATAGATATCATTCAATTCTCTTATCTCATTGAGAAGACTCCTCTAGGAAAGGTAACTGGGAAGGTGAATATGACAAGGGGGTATATGAAGGAAGATGTTGGATACTTTATCATTCTTTTGAGTAGAGTGATGGATTTACTAGTAGCTAGGAACTTCAATGCTTTCCTGATAAATTTTATTGAGACTATCAAGATAGCAAGGATGCCACTTGACTGGGCCACCACATTGAGAAAAAACTTGTGTGAACAATTGGAGGCAGTCAAGGAAAAGAAGAAGTTCTACATGACTTCATATTTGGTATATTTTTTAGCCACCAAGGTGACAAACTATCCTAGATTATACAAAAGGAGCAGCATGTAGGATCCCAATGCTTGGTCATATGTTGTCTATCCCCAATTGGTGAAGAAGAAGCTCTTAGGATACAACAAAGAATAAAGAATCGTAAATGATGCATTCATATTTTCTATCATCTAATTAATAGAGGGAGACTATGCAAAAATATTATCTAATGATGCAGTAGCTCAAATAATAGCTCTTGGGGCCTATTACATTCAGTTCAAAACATTCACATATCTAAGGGTAGTTGGTACCACTGTCAACCCAAAGAAGCTCCCTAGATATTGTAGCGATAGACTTGTCATATTGGAGATTGAATAGTAGATTAAATCTACATATGATAGGGTTAGGAGACAATAAAGACCATGTTGGACATGGCCCTTGATCATAGGACCATATCAAGTGAAGTGAAAATAGGATATTTCATCTTTTGAATGAGAGTGGGAACAATATCCCCTTGAGGAGTACAATTCTCCCAAGCCATGTTTTGACAATGTTGGAAAGGTCCAAAATTTGGCAAGAGGGGAATTTCAACATGAAGAGGCTATCGATGATCATTGGATGAATGCAACAAATGACTACGATGTTTGTATCAGGGACTATTGTAAGATGACTTTGTATTTGGTTGAAAAGGCTTTAAAGGTTTAGATTCCTAAGGAGATATTGAAGCAAGACTTGGGGGAGCTGCTAGACCCTCTATTCAACATGGAAAAAAATGGAGAGAGAACCATAACGAACATTGAGGTTGACAAAGAGGAGAATGATGATATTAATCACTGGGCAAGGCATGCCATTAAGATGACACAAGATTGGATCAAGAAACCATTTCAACTTGATCCAATACCTAACATAATGGTATTTCATGCACAAGCTCACTAGAAAAAGGTAGATAGAAGAAGGTTACTATTCCTACCTTTGTAGCCTAGTTACTGATAAGGCCAAAAATAGTATACCAACTTGACTAACTAGTTGGATACTATCACCCTCCAGAGAGGAAAGGAAAGAGAAAAAGAAAGAGGAGTTCTCCTTAAAGGGCCAAAATAAAAGAGGGTGAAGTACAAGTACCTACTTAGTAGTAGGAAGAAAATGTGCAAGGGCCAAAAGATACTAGAGCTTCCTAAGTCCAAAAATATCCTCAATTACCACCAGTTGTGCCCAGCTAGATAGAGGGTGAAATTCAACAAGTCTCTTCTCCTCCACAGGAAGAACCAACATCTCCTTTTGCCTTTAAGAAATAGAAGAAGATCAAGATTCTGATGAAGAAGAGGAAAAGGGTTATTAGAAGGATGGTACCTTTCCCATCCATCCTAGATCCTATTCCTAAGGGAGAAGAAGAAGAGGAGGAGGAGGAAGATAAAGAGGAGGATGTGTCCATACAAAGAAGAACCCGGCTAGCTAGAGCCATGGAACAAGAAAGGAGGAGAAGTTCCATGCTGACACTACCATCTACCCTAAAGGAATCTTTGGAAGTAACTTCTTCAGAAGATGAAGTACAATAATGGGTGGATGAGCAAAGTAAAAAGGGTGATGACATATTCAAGATGTTAGATTTTGATTTTATGCTTGTAGGGATAGAGTTGATTTGGGATAAGATCAGGGAAACCCTAATAGGAGGATTGGATGTAGATGGCACTAGAATCATAGGTTCTTGATCTTACTTCTTCATCCCTAGTACAAGTTCCATTGGTGGATAAAGGTTCTGTTACTCATCCACCTCCAAGTTTAGAAGAAGAACAGGTTCAAAAGGAGCCTTCACAAGAGAAGCAACTACAAAAATGGCAACTGATGAAGTATCAAAAGAGGGAAAAATGGTTGAATATTCTCAACAAGTGTACCAATACACTAGGGTGCAAACCATAGGTTCCACAAAAAATAGAGACCATAGAAGAAGATCCTTTGCAAAGAGAAAGAACTCTAGGGAGGAGTGATAAGGGAAAGGATGTAGCTGAACATACTCCTTCATCCTTGAGACGTGAGCCTTTAGTTGAAAAGATTCCAAGGTGGCTGAGGAAAGAAATGATGAGAAACATGAAACCACAATTTCATACACATGAGGAGGATATCATTGAATTGGCTAAAGTCTTGAATAAACTTGAGTCCCCATCACAGGAAGCGAGACCATTGGCAGTTATCAACATCACTTATGATCAAGATTTATTTGCTCAATTATTTATCCCTCCTCCTAATGTAGATGTAGAAAGCTTAAGCCCACAAGATTATCAAATCAAAGAGGTCATGCTTGGGAAGCCCACATTGGATATAGCTAGATTTATGGTGACCATGGGAATAAAGGAAGTTTTTAGAAGTAGGGACTGGGAAGGGGCTAAACTTAGAATGTTTCGAAGGAAAAGTGAAATCCTAAGAGGATATATAGCCAAAGTTGTCAGTCCCCTAGACCCTGATTACCTTGAGGAGACTCTAAATGATGTACTCAAAGGAGGGAGCGGTGTGCATTTGGACCGATTTTTGAAATCCTGTCAGCAATGGCAGGAAAGTTTTGAAGTAAAGGGTGTCTTGATAATCCAAGAGAATTTGAAGTTACTGCATGCTATGTAGGATAATGTAAATAAGATGGTAGCAATTTTTAAATAGGATTTTAGCATAATGGATGAGGTATGGGCCTAGAGTAAGGATTTATAGGCTTTACAAGCCATAAGAGGGTAGAGATATAGGATTTTGGTATATGTGTATATAGCAAAAGAGTTAGATTTGATTGATGATTACATTGAGAATATATCAAACAATGATAAGGCAATGGAAACATTACACACAAAGATCCATCTGCTCAAGGACCAAGCTCGAGAGTGAATTTTGGAGACAGAGAGGAATTATAGTGATGCGTGTTTAGAGATTTTTGAGGATGAGGAATAGGAAAATTTAATGCTCATAGAGGTAGGAGTGGAGAAATTTAGGAAAATTTAGGAAGAAGCTTCCAAAGATGAGGACATCCGGTAGGCTTTTAGGATAGAGGAAGCCTTATTAGAGTTGGATACCAAACTCGAGGACTTTGCTAAAACTTGAATTGAGGTAGACAACTATAGACAGAAGGTCAAAGACAAGTATGAGGCTTTAAATTTATCAGATGTGGAAAATATTACTAAGATTATAGAGAAATTTAAGGGTAAACATCCAAACATAGCTTTGGGATGAAGGACAACAAAACCCAGATGCTAGAATTTCAATTTTGACACTAAGTAATATTTTGAGATTTTGGACCCTTTTTGAGGTGTGTATGTCCACAGGTCCATAGGGACATAGGTTTACAGGTTTGTAGGTGCACAGGTCCGTAGGTCTACTTTTCTAGAGGTGCACCAACAGTTAATTGCTAGTTCCAAAAATAGAGCTTTCCATGCATCGAAAATGCATTCTAACAGTAGTTTAACTCCAACAGACATCCAGTGAAGGTTCAGCTTCCATTTTTAGAACTTCCAGACACTTCTACTTTGACTGAAGGATTTCTTATTCTTTCTCCTCTCATAATTTTTTTTTTTTTTTGACATGTAAAGGCTCATGCATCCAATTAATGAATATAGAATGGATGGAGTCCTACTAAGCACTAGTTAGACTGTTAGTTTGTATATAATTAGTTTGTTTTATTAATTTAAAAGAATCTTATTTCATGAAGATATCTCTCACTGTCAACACAAATTGAGGAGATGATTTCCTATAAATACTCCATTGTAATATGTAATTGGGGCCACTATTATTTTGGAATAAAATTATGCTTTTGGTGTTTGCATTTGGAGTGTAGTGATTCTTGCCTAAATGTGTCATATTTTTGTGCATGTATGTTCATGGAATGTGATTGAGATAATATTTTATTGCTTTGTTTCTAGTTGTGTGATTCATTAATTCTTATTTTTCTATAGCTTTATAAATTTCGCTGATGTATCTAGTTTTAGAAGAAATCATCAAATTGTGCTTGCATAACTTTTATTCTCACATGAGCACACTTTTCATGCCCTTGTGATTTGATGAAGGGTGAAATATCATACAATTACTAATTTTCTTGCTGACGATTGCATCAATGGAATCTAGGAAACACTGCTCCTTCTTCCATTGGTTACCCACCAATTTCTTTGAAAACTTAACTCGCAGATGTGTTGTTTTCCATAGCTTATGTCCATTAGGATTTCAATTTCATGTTATCTTCTTTAAAGTTTTGTTATTTTATTTATTAACCCCTTTTTTAGAATAGGACTTCATACTAGTTGCATTTTTAGATAGCATTCATAAAAAAATAGAAAATATAAAAACGTAGTTCTTTTTTGCATGTTTTATTTTGAAGTAGTGTGTAGATTCTACGTCTCATCCAAAATCAAATGAACCTTCAAAGGCCTCCTCATGAGAAATCAAATTTATCTTCAACTGAATGGATTATAATAGGTCACAAGATCACTCAAAACCTTGGAGTTGATTCACAAGATCAGCTTTTCAAGAGAGGAGTTCGCAACAATTCTTGCTATTTAGCACCGTGCATAACAACAGATCAACAACACCTAATCCCATGAACCATCTTAGAGTGGCTTCATTGAGAGCAGATGGGAAAAAAATTAGCTTGTGAGCATTTTTTGTATAATCATAGCTCCTACAGAGTATGTCAAAATCAAAAGGGAAGGTTTTAGGGTCTTCTATGATAAGGCCATAAAACTTGGGAAGCATAGAGGTGGGTATGTTTTTAAAATTATCATTATCTTTTTAATCTCATATTGGTTTTGACAAGGTAGTGATAGAATAATTAGTCATAATCTAAAAGAATTATAGTACATGTTGAGTGCATAGTGTATGTCGAGTGATTTGAGTGAGCTGAGCAATCAGTGTGAGCCGAGTGATCTAAGCATGTCAAGCATAAGTTGTCAGTCAATACATGCTAAGAAATATAGATAGTTAGGGTCAAGTCACTCAAGTGCCAAGTAGTCTATACATGTTGAGTGATTTAGATGTTGAGTAAACAAAGAGTGTTAGTTATTTAGAAGTCAAGTTATACCATTAGGAGCATAGTGAAGGCCAAGCATCTGATTCTTTGGATGCCGAGTGAACATTTTTTGGCATAGATGTTTGTAATGGAAAAAACTTCTATGTAAACCATTTTTTGGCTGACATAATCATATTTTACAATTATGAAAGATAAATATGGAGGTATATTGTGAATCCCTGTTAAATACATGCAACCGATTAGAATAAGGGAAGCTTATGGCGGTAATATGGATCAACCAAAGCCATTGATTCTAATGTAATCCATCCCCACTAATGCTTATTTAGCAAGGAAAACCCTAGAGAGTTTTTATATGTGCAAGGAGATGAATGATAAGAGTTGAGAGAGTATTCATGATTTCTGAGATGGCTATGATAGAGCTATGCATTGTAGAATTAGTTTAAGAAGAATAGAGTAAAGAAATGAAAGGACATAAGAGACATATTTGATTAGGAGGATCAAGTTTTAATCATTAAAGTGAAGATCTCACATCAAGTAGAAAGGTGCTAATCAAAGGATCATGGTGTTGAATCATTCTAATATGTGATATAGAGAAAATCTCTTAACTGAGTAGTCCTAACAAGTTGTTGTAAATCTCTTAACTAGGTACTTTCTTTATTGTAAGTTTAAATACTCTAACAAGGTGAGACCTAATAGTCTTTGTAAGCCTTTAATAGGGAAGACCTTTCATAGGGTGGATCATAGATTATGATCAAACACATTGTAGCCATAATAGGTCACACTTTACAACTACAGTAGTGAAGATTTGTGGTTGTCATCCCCACCCTAGTAGTACCTTCTCATTGGAGGATTTCTAGTAACCAATCTATTGCCTCATGCTTTATTTACTTTATGCTATGGATGAGATGCATGTTGTGTTATTTCAATTTACATGTTCAGTTATGAGATGGATATTGGTGATATGTTTTGAGAGGCAACATTTGTAAGTGCTTATTCACCCCTCCCCTCCCCCCACCTTGAGACTTACTTTCCCATTGTTATTTCCAATAATTGGTGTCATAGGCCTATTCTCTAGAAAGGAAAGTTATATAGTTTTGGAGGTAAGATCTTGAAGATGGAAGTCTACTAGTTGGGAAAAACTATTGAGAACTAGAAGATTGAAATAAAGCTTTCCTTATATCAACTCAAGGAGGAAGGATATGAATTGCAGCATTCATTGAAGAGAAGAAAGGAACTAGCTATTCAACAATATGACACTCAATACCAAGAAGAAGACATTACTATATTGTGTGATGATGTAAGATCAAATGAATTTGATGTAGAAGTTGTAGATTTGATGGAAAAGAACAATGTCCTAATTGAAGAGGTCAAAAATCTCAAAATCAAACAAGAAGTCCAATTAGTATTGCTATGTGAGGTGACTGAAAATAAATTTGAGGAAGACAAAGTCATGATAGAAGAGGACAAAAGAATACTAAGTAATAGACTTGACAAGAAGACATCAAATGTGCAAAAGCTTGTTAACATGCAATTGGATAACAATGAATCAATTTATACTTGCAAATCATGAATTAAATGGAAAAGACATCGAGATCACAACCCTAAATTTGTAGAATGGTTAATTGAAAAATGAACTGAGAGAAGAAAAGGAATTCATTTAAAGATTCAAAAAACCAAGTGAAGCCATAAAATACTTTGAAAATTTGATAGAATCTCCAGGACCTAATAATGATACTATTGGATTGGGATACACTAATACTGAGGAAGGAGAATCATCTAAAAAGTAGTGACAAAAGGAATAACAAAGGTAAGAACTACAAACCTACTTGTCATAATTGTGGAAAATTGTGTCATACAAAAAATGTTTGTAGGAGAAAAACTGTCAACCAGAACCCCAAGCAGAAACACAGAGGATACTACTACAATTTTTAAAAGTAATGAAATAAAGCATATGAATGTAGATCTAAGGCCAAGTGGACATCAAACAAGAAAACAAAGGTACAAAAAAATGGAAACTCCTATGATTGGTATTACAACATCAAGCACGATTGTCACTATTGTCAAGATTATGGACATGTTCTTGAGAATTACATAAGGACACATTTTAGAGGCAACTACAATAGATGGTAGAGTGAGACTACATGATTTAGTTCTCTCAAGATTGGTCATGTCAATAGAAACTATCCATTTGGGTCACCATCATCAAGTAATGAAAATAGTAAAGGTAAAGAAAAGGTCAATGTTGAGAAGGTAAAGGTGTAGATGAAAAAGACATAGAAAAAGAACGAAGAATGCACTCATCAAGATTAGATGAGGTCACTTCATCCAATGGATTAGGTGATCACATCACCCCCAAATAGGTAATAAAAGGTATGTGTGGGAATGATATTTGAAAAGTTGTATTATCCATCAATTCCAAGATGCTGAGATCTAAAAATATCATATATGCATAATTTGATATGCAATATAGTGATTAGAACCTAGAAAAAATCTATAGTTTTGTTGTTTTCTATGTTGTTGTTGAACATAGAATATTTCTATGTTGTTGCCAAGCATAGGAAGTAATTATGGTTATAGCTGAGTTAAGAAAACATGGTAGTAAGTGTGGAGCTTTCTATGTTAGCCAAGCATGTTGAAAGTCCTATTATGGCCAAGCATATAATTATGTAAGTACAAAGCATTTAATGTCAAATATGAAGGGTTATATAGTCAAATTTTGACTCATTTTCACTTACTAGAGTTTATAGAGTGCACGAAGAGCATTAAGGAAAATTGCAAAAGAAGTTTCAAGTGTTTGTGAACCAAATTCAATTGCTACTCGACATTATTCATTAGATTTGAAAGGTATTTAGCTATTGTCAAGTTACATTGGTTTATTTCTTGTAAACCCCAGGTAATCAAAATGGAAGCTAGCTCTTCTAAAACTATTAGAAAAGAGGGGAAAAAGGTTTTCAATTTTCAATTAATAAGTAATGATGTTAGGCAAACCCCATTTCAAGCTATTCCTAAAATTGAATAGAAGGGAAATCCATTTAGTGTGCTATCATGATACCACCAAAGGTTATCATGATCCAAGCTGTGAGATGTTTCTATACTAGAAATATTGGAGAGGTAAGAG
Source organism: Cupressus sempervirens (assembly GCA_028749045.1). Taxonomy (NCBI): domain Eukaryota; kingdom Viridiplantae; phylum Streptophyta; class Pinopsida; order Cupressales; family Cupressaceae; genus Cupressus; species Cupressus sempervirens. Next base: position 469,915,216 of record CM053788.1, on the reverse strand, counting down.
ATGTGGAAATAAGATATGCCTATAGTAAACTATGTGATAATGGAGTTTTGAGGGAAGAGAATAAAATTGTTGAATGGAAAGGGTTAACACGTGCCCTATATTTTCCTCAAATGTATAAAACTAAATGGATTTGGATTGTTCTAAGACACATACATGATAATTATATTTTTTTGGAAAGTGAACCAATTAAGATCACAAAGAGCATTACAAATAGATTACCAGGCTACCCTATCCTAGATAGATCTAAGAGTATGTAAAGTGATGCAAAGGAAACAATTAAAAAGAATACAAGTGTCATGTGGAATAAGATATGGATGTCTATTGATACTATTTTAGAGCCTCTAGTTGCCTTTGTAGTGAGAGTGATAGCTCACAACTTCTTTCAGTCTAGCCGACTGAATAGTGTTTCATGTATAGCAATAGATTTGGGTTATAAGATTGTAAAGAGAGACCATTCCTATGACCTTGTCGAGTTACACCTGCAATAGCTATTAGAAAAATTGGAGGCCATCAAGAAAGCTAAAATTGTATCATGCAAGTTTGGTTCTTTACTTATTTGCATATTATTTTATGTTAAAAACACATTCCCCACATTTGAAAAAGTTGCTTGGAAGACCAAAAGGTAAATTGCACAACAAATTTTAGAATTTATTGAGAAACTTGCAGATAACTTTGAGTTACTGATGACTAGTTATTTTGAGGATTTTAAGAAATCCATGAAATAGAGATTGAGGATTCATGTATCATTAGTGGAACAACATTATAATGATGGTTTTTTCCTAGTGGATATAGACTACACATATGTGCAAGTAGAAATACCCAAGGTCATATGGATGAAACCCTTGCTATATGAGATCATTGTGGATGAATCCTCTACAACAATAACAAATTTATTAGTAGAAGACATTGAAAAGATTATAACATCATTTAGAAACTATGAGAAAGCCAAATCCAAGATAACAATTGATTTAAAGATAGCTAAAGTTCTTAGGAAGAAGAACAAATTGGTTAAGAAGATAAAAGAGAGATTTGGTGAAGGTGGAGAAGGAGAAGAAGATGATGATGATGATGAAGAGGAAGAACAAGGCCAACCCCCATTATAATTAACATAGGACCTAGGTGAAGATCAAGATGAAGATGCAAAAGGTGTTGAGGGAGAAGAAGCTGAGGAAGCACCTAAGGGGAAGACCAAGAAGAGGAAGGCAAATGAGTAGAAAATGGAGATAATTGAGAAGATATGAAGAAGCCATAGTAGAAGCCAGCTATACCTATAACTAGGTCAAGCACAAGGGTAGCCACTGTTCAGGCTACAAAAGTGACAAAGCCTAAAGAAAAAAGAGAAATTGGCACAACAGAGCCAAGTGAGCCTGCTAAGAAGACCTACAAAAGACTAAGGAAGAAGTACACACCTTAGAAATATTTAGATGAGGAGAATATAGAGCTTGATGAATTGATTCAATAAAAGGTGGTAAGCCATAATCCCTCTTCTGATATTGATAATTTGTGTGAAAACATTACTAAAAATGCAAATTTATCTAGTTTCACACATATAGATTTTGATAAGATAGGAAAAGTTGATAAAAATAAAGTTGAGGAGGCCATATATGACATGATGGATACATTTAATAAAAAATTTCTAGGAATTTCCAACTCTTTACCCAAAAGTCATTATAATAGAGTTGAGCAGAACTGGAAATACAACTTACAAACTAAGAGACAAATTAGGGAAACAACAGTAACCCAAGTTATGCCTAAATTAGATAAAAGGATGATTGCTAAAGCAATGGAAAAGAATAAAGTAAGTTTTTCCCCAAATATAGAGATTTCCATATTTTGAAAAAGAATATAGAAGATGTGGTAAACAAAAGTACATCAATTTGGAAATCTGTCTATGGGTTATCCACTCTAGTAAGTAAAGAAAAAGGTGAGCAAGAAAGGCAAGAACCTAAGAAGAATGGGGAAGAGAAAGACAAGGATGAAAACCCAATCAAGGAAGCTAATGTGGAAGGTACTGAAGAAATGGTAGAGGAGGCCACAACTGAAGATGAGCAGCAAGGTGTACAAGATATACAAGTGTTGAGTGTCAGTCCTTCACATACAAAAAAAGAGAGTCAATGGAACTTAGTTGTTATTATCAAGGATGTTTATGATAATTCAGCATAGAATGTCAATTCTTTGACTGAGGATGATTTGTAGAAAATCCTATAGGACTCTACCAATATAGAAATGCTATGCAAAAATCCTATATTGGTGAGAGTTGATGAATTTCAAAAGGTGAAACTTGTATCTATAGGGGAGAAATAAAAAGGCAAATCAAATGTGCCCCCATCATCTATAGAGGTGAAAGAAAAGGAATCACATGATCTATCAAAATATCAAAGTGTAAACTAGTATTAGCAAGAGGCTATTCAATTGACACCATCTATAATGCCCATAGTTGTATTTTAGATGAAAGAGGCAAAAGGAAAACCTACAAAAAAATTTGTGCTAAGCCTAAATAGTTCAATTTTATCAGCAATTGTAACTATTGAGAAGGATGGAACTAAAGTACACATAGGTCAGGAAGAAAGTCTTATAGCTAATCCATCATCTTAGGGTGTAATACAAAAAGAAGATGACAAGATTAAAGAGTTTTAATTGAATACTAAGCCTAAGGAATAGATTGCTATATAGAAATTGGTCACATTGCCAGTTTATACATCTCCTCTTAGCAGTCAAACTCTTTAAAGGCCGAGTACCCAAGATACACCACTGCAAAGATCAAGGTTGAGTTCTAGCACACCCAAGAGTTTTAAAGTTACATCATTTGAGGATGTAAGTTTAGATGAAGTGATTGAGCTCCCAAATTTTGATTTAAAAACAATCACTATTGAAGAAATGAGTATTCTATAGAAGTTCTACAAAGGAAAAAGAGGTAAGAAATATTGAGGAGGGAATTCAATAAAAAGAAAGCCTTGCATGAAATCAAAGACATATTCATTGATGTTTTCAGCCTCCCAAAACCAAATGAAAATAAGCCTATCATAGAGCAACTTGTCACTATTTTGGAAAAGATAAAGGATGAAGACTTGGATTCTAATGTCAAATTATTAGAATGGTCGAAAAGAAATTTTCATACCAAGGTTTTGGAAAAGATATCTAGTGCTATTGCATTTAGCTAGGTTGATCTAGCAACCAAGATGGAAAGTGTGAAGACAGTGTTAGAGAACATCTTCTTTCTATACACTAAGTTATGAAAAGTTGAATTATTCACATGGGAGACCCAAAGGGCTATTGACTAGTTCTAGAGAGATCTACAACTAATAAGTAATACTAGTCAAAGTCAACTACATTTCTAGAGGTTATTGACAACTTAGAGTAGGCTTGCTAAGTTGCAAGTACAAGATGCTAATATCAAATCTACTCTTATCAATATCTAGTCAATGCTAACTCCTCAAATGGAAGTGTTGCATAAGGAACTAGCCTATGAAGAAACTTTAATGAAGAAAGACTCTCATCTCTCAACACATGATGGCTTAGATGACCTTGTTGCCTAGCTAGACATAGAGTTTCAATCTCTAGAGGTAGCATGCAACAACTAGGATGTAGCATTGAAGATAATCATGGAGCTTCACAAGCCATTTTTGGACAAACACATAGTTAGTATACAACCCAAATGACATAGTGTCAAAAAAGGGGGATTATGAAATTTTGAAGGAAAATATTTTTCAAGGAAGATATCTTAGTAGGAGTATTAGAGTAGAGGTATAAATGAATAATTTACTCGAGGGTAGTAATAAAGTATGGGAGAAACAACAATTTTGCAAATTTTGAAATTTTAAAGTTTTGTAATTAAGTCGAGTAATGAAGAATATATTGTCTAACTTATGCATAAAGTAAGGATGTATATGCCATGACAAATTATTTTTTCCTCTCATGTCAAAGGGGGAGATTGTTAATCTCAAATTGATTTTGACAAGGTAGTGACAAAACACTTAGTCATAATCTAGTAGAATTATAGTGCATGTCGAGTACATAGTGTATGTCAATTGATCAGAGTGAACCAAGAAATTAGTGTGAGCCGAGTGATCTAAGAATGTTGAGCAATATGGATAGTTAGTACCAAGTCACTCAAGTAAACAAAGAGTACCAAGCTATTTAGAAGCTGACTTACAACATTAGCAGCATAATAAAGTATAAGTATCAAAGTCTTTGGATGTCAAGTGACTAGTTTATGGCATAGATGTTTGTAATGGCACAAACTTCTATGTAAACCATTTTTGGGATTACATAATCATATTTTATGATTATGAAAGATAAGTATGAAATATATTGTGAATCCCTATGCAATACATGCAACCAATGAAAATAAGGGAAGCTTAAGTCAAAAATGTCCATCCCCACCAATGCATATTTAACAAGGCAAATGGTAGAGATTTTGTATGTGTGAGAAGATGAATACAAAGAGTTGAGAGAGAATTCGTGGTGGTTGAGATAGCTATGACAGAGCTATGCATTACATAATTAGTTTGAGAAGAACAGAGTAAAGAAGTGAAAGGATAGAGGAGACATATCTGATCAACGGGATCAAGGTTTAATTAGTAAAGAGAAGATTTGACATCAAGTGGAAAGGTTCTAATTGAAGGATCACAGTGTTGAATAATTCTAACAGGTGATATAGAGAAAATATCTTAATTGAGAATTTCTAATAGGCTCTTGTAAATCTCTTAACTAAGTGCTTTCTTTATTGTAAGTTTAAATAATCTAACAAGGTGAGACCTAATAGTCTTTGTAAGCCTTTAATAAGGCAAATTTTTTACAAGGTAGATCATAGATTATGATCAAACACATTGTAGCCATAATATACCACACTTTACAACTATAGTAGTGAAGATTTGTGAGTGTCATCCCCACCCTAGTTTTAAATTCTCATTGGAGGGTTTCTAGGTAACCAATTTATTGTGTCATGTTTTATTTAATTTATGTTATGGATGAGATTCATGTTATGTTATTTTAGTTTACATGTTAAGTTATGAGATGGATGTTGGTGATATGTTTTAAGAGGCAAAATTTTTAAGTTATTTCTAACATATCATGTCGATTAGGGATGGGAAAAGGAAATTTTGGTTGAGCCATCCTTGGAGGTGGAATTTGTTATTGGAGTGCATAAAAAACAAGGGCTAATGGATTATCTAGGTACTCAGGTTCAAAAATGGGTTGTGGTAATTGGTCTTCAATATTAGCAAATAGATTTTTAAATAGTTCTTCTTCTTCTTTGTTCTCAACTTGGTGTTCCTCAAGTTCAATATTAAAGATATCTTCTAGGTCAAATTGAGTATTTTGGGGGAGGAATCTCTCAAGGTGATCTCTTCTTCTATGCATAAAAATGTGAAAACTAAACTAAAGCAATGACTTCATATATGGATTAAATTGACACCATCCCTAGAAATAGCACCAAAAATGGTTGGTTAGTATAATGACTCTATATCTAAGGATTGGACATACTTTTTACATTGGTTTTGTATACAATTAGTGCCAAGCAATATGCTAGAATGATATACTAAACTCATTAAATTGTCAACTAGGGATGTAAACTTCAAATGATGCTTGCAAAGTATATGGTCTAATTCATCTCATGTTTCACTGTGACATTGTAATAAAATGTTGAAATAGATACTAAACTAGGAAATGAAAGGGAAATTTATTTTACTACTCTGAAATGAAGTTACAAACATGAAACTAAACTATTTACTTATGATGTAGGAAACAACCAATAGCTCAGTTACTATATGGTTGTAGGAGAAACAAAGCTCTAAAATGCTTTTATTCTATTGAAATGAGAGATTAATTTCTACCTATCTATGAATTACATTCACCTACCATGTGAGCCCCCATAGAAGAATGAATAAACAACAACTCAAAGAGTAAGAATTGTAAACATCATTTTATTCATGAGCAACTCATAAGTACATACTAGAACAAAAGAATTGTATTTATCACTACTATTGGATGACAAGAGAGTTCCTATTGAGTCTAACTCTAAAATATAAACTTCCATCTTATTTATAACATTGACATAAAACAAAATTCCTAAAATCTAGGATCCTCCAATGCCAAGGATATGACAAGATTGATAACACACAACATCATTTAATATAGGAATAGGTTGCACTTTATTTGCACGTGAATTCAGGAGTTTGTGCCTTCTAGATCCACTCCATAATGAATTGGAAACCACTTTGACTCAACCTGTAACAATAACTGATAGCTAAAAGGTCATGGAATCATTATGAATTCAAAATAGTCAGCCATTCCCTTACCAACACTTTATCTTCTAATGTTGACTTCTTCTTCTATCACTCACTCATCATTTCCTACAAAAGATTAGTGTACATGCAAAAATTTCAATACATCCAAGATAAAATTCATAATAAGTTTTCTCACATCATCTTTTCTCTTATCATTTGACTACATGAAGAACTACCCAATCAAGACAAGATAGAAAGATACACCATTCCATTATATGTAACCATATAATATATAGCATATTAATCCAATCTTAGAAATGTCAAAATGCACACATATAACAATATAACTATAAATAGTCTAAATAAGTTCATCAAAAACTCATAAAGTTTTCAAGTCTTAACCATCAAAGCATATTAAAATATGAACTAAATAAGCCTTAGATTGGCCTCATCACTCTTGCTAAAGTGTGGACTAAATGAACCATATTAAATTTGAAATACTCCAATTTAATGAAGGTTTAACACCTATTTAATGTGAGATCATCAATGTTTCTCTCTCTTTCATCTCTTCTTTCCCTTTTTGTCCTTTCTCCTAGGTGGAATTGGGGTAAAACCTAATAGATCCTCTATAAAGCTCCTATTTTCATGGTGTTAAGCTCAAGGTATGATTTATTTCTCCTAGGTCCCTCATTTTTATGCTTCCATCCACTTGGAATCTACTTCTCACATTGAAATAGGGTTTCCTCATACTTTAGACTTAATTTTGGGATTCTAGGACCTTTTTTGGAGCCTCAAGATAGCCTTAGGGGTTTTTGCACATGATCATTAGGGAATATATTTTCCCCTAATCAATCATGGTTAAATTTAACCCTTATGGGAATATCATAGGAAAAAAATTCCCCTAATGAGGTCCTATTTTGGCTCCTCTCTTTGGGTCATGTGTTTTGGGATATTTAAGTGTTAACTTGTAGGTTTTTCATTCTATGGGAGTTAGTTAATTCTGAGATATATAAATATCCTTATATTTTCTCCATTTTTCATATATATCATATCTATAACATAGAAAGATGATATTCAACCATATCATTCAAGCATCCATTTAAACATTTAATTGGAGATCAAGGATTCAAGTGTTCAAGAAATTGAAGGAGTTTATGTGGAAGATCTTCTTCAATCCATTCATCTTCATCCTTTTGATCCAAATCCATTGGTGAAGTCAAGTACATTGCATTCAATTCAAGAGATTTGGCTTTGTAAGATGAATTCATACATTTACTTTACATTCATGCTAATTCAATTATTTTGATTCAATGTTCATTACTAAATAGGGGTTTGACTTAGGCAAACCGCCCATCAACAAAACAAAAAAAATAAAAAAACCTTTTTTATTGTAATTTTTGGATATCAGATTGACAAACAAGTTACAAATTAGAGTACCCTTTTTGCTATTTAGCATAATTGTGAAATCAGATTTAGCATCGAATACCATCAATCATGGTCAAAATTCACCCCTGATTATTTATTTAACCATTGAATCATTTTTTCCCCAAAAAAATCACTGAAATATTTTTGAGTTTCATTTGTTGAACAGTTTTAGGCCCAGATCTAAATATTTCCCCTCATTTTGATCAATACAACAAGCAAAAAATAGAATTCAAATGTGTGTTTCTTTACCTTCTTTGTCCTTTAAATGTATGTACTTAGATCTAATTTCTTATACACACACATATAGAAAACTAAAGGAATCAAATATATTTTCTCCTATTCTTCCTAGATCTATTTTGCATTAGTGCTCCTTGTTCATTTCATTAGTAGTAAGCCTTCTACACCTAGTTCTCTAGAATTAGGAATAGAAGGGTTATTCTTCTTATCTTATCTCCTTACATATGCATATGTATGCATAGGTTATGTGATTTCCTTAGGTTCTTATCCTTAATTCACATTTCCTACCATACAATCATAAGTTTTTGGCAGTCTACTAGTTGTAGGTGTCATCTTTATCACAAGTTTTCCATGATAATCTAGTAGTTGGAGGTGTCATCTTCATCTCAATTTTTTCATGATAATCTAGTAGCTACTGTAAAAGTATAAGAAGGTCTAGTTGGGAGAAAGATTAGAAATTTTTGAAGGTCTAGTTGGGAGAAAGATTAGAAATTTTTGATACCAATTGAGGTGGGATATCTAAGATTATTTTTTCCTTCTTGATTTATGAAGTAAGGTGATCCTTGTTATCCAAATTATACCATTACTTTTTGTTAGAGTTTTTCCTTTTCTAATCTCTCTCTCTCTCTCTCTCTCTCTCTCTCTCTCTCTCTCTCCTACTCCCCTTGTACCCCTACCCCCCATTTCCTCTCTCTCTATAGATATAAAGTTATTGTAGATCTAATGTGTGTATCTCCTCCATTGACAAATATAAGTGCTTCTAGAGACTTGTTGGCTCTAATGTGTTGAAAGGGGTCATGAGGGGTCCTAGATTGTTAAAAGGGACATTAGGAACCCTTATTATCCCTTAATATCCCATAAGATCCCTTAAAATTATATTTCTAAGTACATGTGCATTGAAGACCTTATGTCACTACTTGAGTTACTAGTAGATGGTGAGTATTCATTATCATCATATAACATAGGCTTGCATGCATAGCTTACTTCTTTCCTTTGTCATATTCTCCTTCCTAACTCTTCATATCATTATTTGTAACTTTTTTCATGGGTCCAAGAAACTCTTCCCACTCTTTCTCATTAACTAGGTGAGCTATGCCTCTTAATCTTGAGTAGCTCATTAATAGTTTCATTCTTAATAGAATTCATAACCAAATTCTTGATAGTCAATTTTCTTCTTGGTCACTCTAATATTTTCCCCTCAACTAAACATTTTGTAATTTATTGATATACAATCATGATTTTCTCTTAGTCAATCCTTTGAGCTCATGATTGAGCCTATAGATCCGTAAGAGGGCTAAAATCTAGATCTTGTGGAAGAATAGTATTAGATTCATAAAGTGTTCCCTAAGGGGATGTAACACTCCTTAAGGCACACTTGATGGTTTTAATGTGTCCCAAGGGGTTATATGGGGTCATAATAGGTTAGGTAATGTCCCTTTTGTGTTGAAAGGGGTCATAAAGGGTCCTAGAACTTCTCAAAAGGGACATTACCTAACCCCTTATGACCCTATATGACCCCTTCAGACATATTACAACCATCAAGTGTACCTTAAGGGCTCTTACGACCCCTTCGAGAATACTTGATCAATCTAATATTATTCTTCCACTAGATCTAGATTTCAACTCTTTTATGTATCTATAGGATTAGTCACAAGCTTAAAGGATTGGCCAAGACAAAATTGTGATTGTATATCAACTAATTAAAAAATATGCAGTTAAGGACAAAATATTGTATCCATCAAGAAAAAAACTAGCTATAGAGAATTTGGTTATGAATTATGTTAAGAATGAAACTATTAATGAATTACTTGGGATTAAGAGACAAAGCCCACATGGTTAATGGGAAAGAGACAGAAGAGCTTATTGGGCCCATGATAGAAGTTATAAATAAGGACCTAGAGATCTAGGCAAGGGAAAGTGGAAAAAGAAAGAAGTAAGATATGCATATGCACCTATGTTAGATGATTATGATGAATACTCATCATTGACTATTAGCTCAAGTAATGACAGAAGGTCTTTAGTGCATGTGTACTCAAAAAAAAAATGTTCAAATAGAAATATAGCAAGTTATGTGGAATTATCCATAGAGCAATGTAAACTCTATCATTCCACCCTCTCTCTCTCTCTCTCTCTCTCTATATATATATATATATCTATATATATATATATCACTCTCAATCTCTCTCATTGAGTTTCTAGTTATGTATAACCTAATGGGGTTATGGAGAACTAGATGCAATGCTTCTAGTTTGTAATAAAGTGATTGTGTTTTATTAAGAGTAATGTGATCACATTTAAAACACGATCATGTTATGTTTAACATCTTTTTTTTTAATGTTATTTTCTTGTTTTGTTAACAAACCAAACCCCATTTGGAAATTTGATGAAAAGTACACATATTGTGATCACGTTATGTGTAGTTTTGACTTTTTCATGGTGTCTACTTTTTTGCACACCATCTTGGTGCATATGCCCCCTTCTAAAATTAGGGAAGGGGGAAAGAAGAATCTAGTTGTGAAGGGGAAGGATAATACACCTATTATCAATTTATTGGACTACCCTACTTTGGATTCCAATAAAAATCATTCTAATCCTTATATTGGTGCCACTATATTAGAGAAGGGGAACCCATAACCTAGTGTTACCCACTCCTCCTGAAAGTTCCTTTACAAATCCAAGGATAAAGTTGATGTCTCCCTTACTATGAACAATTGGGTCTACAAAAAAAAACAATCTCTCATAAATAGGGTTGGTTGTCTTACGAAGAAGCTTGAGGAAGAGAGTGACGCAAGGAAGATTATGGAAGGAAATTACATTAAAATGCCAAAGCATTTAAAGATACATGAGGACAAGCTCAGGAAAATCCTTAAGGATAGTGGTGATTGGGTTAACTCCTCTCTAAAGAAGCTTCTGGAATTCATGAATAATATATATTTGGATGGCATTGAGATGAATACAAATATAGGTAGTAAGGAGAAGGAGTTGGTTGTCAAGGATGGACCTAGTAAAAGAACAAGGGAGAGCGTCAATATGAAAATAGTTGCCTCCTTCAAAGTTATGAAGGAGACGAACACTACCATGGAGGAGGTGAATGCAATGGGAATTCAAGTTGTCAAATACCTTAAGGAGGTCTCTTATGTTGTTGGTGGGTTTAGTTTTCTGTTTTGTCTATTTATATTTTTTTGGTTTCATATCTTTTAGTTATTTTTTGGTTGCTAGGTGGTTTTTTGGTTTTCTCTGTGATCCAACAATATTTCAAAAATTTGATGTTATTTTGAATATCTTTATGTGATATTTTATTTGGGGTTTTGGGTCCCCTTCTAAAACCTATTTTTACCTTAATCCAAAACAATATTTGCATAGCCATACAAAACATTGTCAACAACTTTTTCAATGTTTTTCATTTTTTGAAGACATGATCTCCTTCTTTTTTCCATCTCTAGTGATCGTAAAAGACAAAGTATTCTTAGTTGCCTCTAAGCCCTTCATAGTAATCCTACTTTCCAATTGGGATAGTAACTCATGAACAATCTTTATACTTGCATCAACTACCAATGTATCATCAACATATAGTAGAAGGATGAAAAAATCACCGTTAAGAAGTTTCTTATAATATATTCATGGATTTGATACACAACTTATTAAAAAAATCTTAATTTTAAAGTGAAAAATTTTTAAAATCCACTACCTTGGGGCTTTCTTGAGCCTATAAAAACTTTTTTATCTATAGTAAAAGTGTTCTTGATCTTTTTGGATGAATCATTGTGGTTACTTCATATATAGCTCTTCATCCACATCATCATGTAAGAAAGTGGTCTTCACATCAAGTTTCTCTACTTCAAGATCACATACAACTACCAATCTTAAAACTATATGAATTATTATCATCTTTAAAACTAGAAATTAATTTTCATTGAAATCAATCCCCTTTTCTTGATCAAATAATTTTACGACCAACCTGGCCATCTATAATTTACTATATTTTTCTTCTTTCAATTGGTATAGCCACTTATTCTTAAGTGGTCTTCAATTTGGTGGAGGAGTAACCAAATCTCATGTTTGATTATTGAAGAAGGAATCTATTTCCTCATGCATCGTAGCCTATCATTGATCATTTTTTATATCCTTAAGTGCAACTCTAGAATTTATGGACTCTAAGAATTTTGAAACCAAGAGTGATGGTTATGCTTCTTCAGCAAACAAAAGCTCATAATCAGAGAATTTAGATGCAAATATTCTCTATTTGGTAGACCTCCTTAACCCTAGTGTATTTCCAATATTACAATTATGATCAATACCTTGGCTAATTTTATTGACTGAGCTATATAATTCATGTGGACTTCCCTTTGAATTGGGAATTTGGTGAATGAAATTTTTTTCTATTGACATTCATCTTCATCTGTGGAAGTTTGAACATTTTCAAATATTGATGAATTGTACTGAATAGCATCATATTGTGGATTTCACTATCCTTTTTGATAGAGATCATTCATTTGACCATTGGGCTCAACATGGATAGCATTTCTATTTGGATCCCCGATAATGTTTTTCCCTTGTCTTGTTCTCTCATCAAAATTAACACTAGTAGAAGCTTGAACATATATAATAATCATACTTGGCTCTAAAACATGGTAGTTTCTATTGAGGCATGAAAACCCAAGGGAGAACACTTGAATTGTTTCCAAAAAGTTGTGAAAAGCACTATAAAAAAGACACTTTTTGTGTTTGGATAGTCATTGGCCTCAAACATATTCAATGCCCTACTCTACCATATTCCATTTTCCAACAACATTAATCCATCCACTTGGGTAGGGGAGATAATTTTCAACACCATTTCTATTAGATGACATGACAATAATGGAGAAAAGACAAAAAAAATAAGATTGTGAAAACAATCTTTCTCTATTTTAGAAAAGGAATTATTTTTATCTTCAAAAGGGAACTTTAATTTTTTGAGCAAAAAATAGAGTATTATTCTACATGTTGAGAATTTTTTCTCTTATCTTCAAGAGGTTATATATCTTTCTTCTTTGTGAAGGCATATCACAATGTTTTTTAAGAGAAATATTCTAGCTGCAACTATGAAGTTGGAGATATAATTGATTTTTCCTCTAAGCAATAAGATTACCAATACTTTCCTCATGGATATTTCTTTGACATATTTTCAAGGTTTTACCATGTATATCTATGTATTTTTTGTTGTGTTATTATTATTCATTATGTTTCTTATTATTTATTTGCATCTAATTTATGTTGTAAGTTTATTATTTCAGGTCAAGGATTCCACTTTCATAACAATTTCTTGGCATATGATTTGTTATGTCATCTTAGAATTACTTATTCTTTCTACAAAACCAATCACCATGTGATCTAGTTGAGAGTGTGCTTTAACACCCAAGGTTGTTTTGAGAAACAACATAGATTTTGGATTATGAGGGGTGGGTTTGTAGTGTGGTAGAGTTTGAATTTCTAACACATCATACCTATCTCCCATATTATAATAATGTTGTCCATATAAGTCTAAGACCATTCGTAGCATGATGATTTCTTTAACATTGTTTTGTGCACTAGAGAATCATGACTGCAAGTGTAGAGGGTCATCCCTTAATGCTGAAGAGTTAGCTATATAAGGAGGTGACTATTATAGATAATTATCTCCCAATTCTTCTATGGGAGATTGAGAATATAAAGGCCCTTTACAAAAAAAACATATCTCTGTATATTGATACTATCAAAATTAGTTTGATTTTGAAAAACAGAGATAAAAGAGGATGGTGATGAGTTTGGTAATGAACTTAAATAGATATGGGTTAGGAGGGAATCATAGTCACATTTTCTCATGACGGGATGTAAGGTAAACCATGATCAGTATTGAAAATATCTTATATAGGGATATATTATTTATTCTAGGATTCCTCCTTCAAATCTAGAAATAATGTTTCATTAAAAATCACATCTCAACTCTAAATGATCCCTTTATTAGATAAGCTATAAATTATAAAGTTAAATTGATCTTCTCCATAGCCCATAAATATGCCAAGTTGATTTGGGGTCCATCAAGTTCTCCTCTCCTACTTAGGAACATGAAAAAGGGATTGACAACCAAAAACTTAAAGATGCATGAATATAAAATTCTTCTACCCAAACATTCCTCTCCTATAATTCAAAAATCCAAGGATAATTAAGGGATCCAATTGAGTAGATATCTTGTTGTATTACATGCTTCAACCTATAATTATTTTCCTAATCTTAGATTTAAATGCATACATTGAGCTTTCTCAAGAATAGTTCTATTGAGCCTTTTTATCGCCCCATTTTCTTGAGGGATGAAGGGGACAAATTTCACCCTTTGTATGATATTATCTACATAAAATATATAAAACCTCAATTAACAAAAATTTACCTTCATTATCTATTTGCAAAAATTTAATTTTGTGATTTCTTTGGTTTTAAGATATTTGAAACTCTGAATTTTGAGAATACTTTAGATTTTCTAGATATCATATAAATTCAAAATTTTTGAATATAATCATTATGGAAAGCAACAAAGTAGCTTGCACCTCCCAAAGAAGTTTCCTCAATAGGACCAAAGACATTCAAATGCACTAGTTTTAATGTGAGGCCTTCATGGCATGCCCATCCTTCATGAAGTGTACATATATTTGTTTTTCATAAAAAAAATATTTGCACAACTCCAAATATTTTGATTGAAGACCGAATAGTTGATCTAGTGAGTGTAACCTCAAGTCCCTTCTTACTCATGTGGCATATCCTTTGATGCCAAAGAGCTACATCGTTTCACATAAAAGTCATTGTCGCTCTTACTTCAATAGGAATTTTAAAAAGATACAAGCTACCAACCTTGTTGGACTAGGAGATAAGCATGGAGCCTTTGGTTGCTATCTGAGAATCCAAAAGAAAAGAGGTATGGCAGCCTTGTGTGAATAATTGACTAACTAAAATCATATTTTTCCTTAATTTGGAACATGGCAAAAAAATTCCAACACTCATTGGCCTCCTCCTTCTAGATGCAAATTAACATCACCTTTTTTTACCATCTCAGAAGACTTATTGTCTTTTTTTAGAAACACTTTCCCAAACTTCCTTTCTCCATAGTTTGTAAAATATTTTGTGCAGGAGGTAGAATTAAAAGAAGCTCCAAAATCTAACACCCAAGAATCCAAAGATGTGTCAAATTTTGCAAGGACTAAGACTCTGTCATGTCCTTGTCATAGTTTGCATTGGCTTTCCTATTCTACACTTTTTCTTTTGTCTTTTTGTAAGATCAATAATTCCTCTTAGAATGTTCAACATTTCCACAAAACCAACGCTCACCATTTTTGTTTCTTAACTTTGATCTCTTTGTAGATTTAGATTGTCTCTAGTTAAGATTGTTGCCTCTACCATGGAATCTTCCCCTATTTTAGGTTCTAACCATAGTTAGAGCATCATTGAATAAAGGATCTTCGTACTTTCTCCTCATGTCTTGGCTTAGAAGAGTTGTTGAAACATCATCAAATTTTAGGTTAGTTATGGAAGCTACTGAGGTACTTATCACCATCAAAACTACTTCCCAAATATAAGGTAATGAGAACAACAAGAGTATGGACTTAATCTCATCATCTAAATTGATACCCACTAAATTTGATTAGCTAGGGTATTTAGTTCATTAAGGTTGTTTGAAATAAATCCACATTATCTCATTTTTAGAATGGAAAATATTTTCATAATAAAGCATTTATTGGAATTGAAGCCATTTCTTACATGGAAGAGTTGAACAACAAATTTTTGGACAATGAAAGAATGATTGTTGCTTTTTCCTTCTTGTCCATTTTTACCTAGTCTTCATCTGGAATTGATGTTGGATTCTTTATTTTTCATTCTAATAAAAGTAAAAGATCTTCCATGATCATAAAATATTCCATCCACACCTTCCAAAACCTTTCTAGCAAATATTTCTATTTTCAAATCTTCCATCTTTAGGAAATTCAATCACCAATTTCTAACTAGAAGCTTCTAACCCATGTTGCTACCAATTGTAGATATGGAAGGATAAAATCATAATAGAAAATAATTCAAAAATACACAAATAAATGATGTAACTCAATATTTTGTAGCATAATAGTTTCTACCTCCACACTAAGTAGAGGAATTGTATTAATAAACAACTTAGATGAAGAGTCACATATTTGAAGAGACACATAATTGAAAGGAAATAAGAGTGCTTGTTGGTCTTTAATTCAACAATAGATCTATCATCATTACCTAACCTAGACTTGTTTTTGACCAGCATCCTTCAATAATGGTTTTCATTCCTATCAAATTATGCTAATATGGATATTTTAACACTTTTTCTTGCACCACAATACTCTCTCTTTTCTATATCTTTGATTTATTTGACAATTATTATTATTCTAACCTTTATAGAATGGATCAAATTATGGAGCCTATGGATGTATGTAATATTCTTGTCAATTTTGGGTTAATATATGTGATGTTTATTTTGGTTGATGTATGTAATGTTTATTTTGGTTGATTTATGTAATGTTTATTTTAGCTAAGGTGTCTTTACAACATATTCTATTGGGTTGTATGTCTATCCCTTGGAAAATATGTATTTGTTCTTCTTCCATATTAATAAAAAGGAGAAAAAATATTCTTAGATCCTAAAAATCTACTTTCTTATTAGTCCCTACTATAAGGCAGGAGACTATAGTTTTTGAATCACTTTTTTGAATTAGCTTGATCCTCATACATTGTGCTTGTTTCATTTATCATATAGTTTGAAGGATTTTTCCTATTAAACTAAATTTTATTATTTTTACTTTCTTTTTTCATTTGGCTAAAAGCATTATTTCTAGTAGTATTTTTCCTTTTTAATTGGAAACAAAGCACAAAAATAATTGGAGTGCTCAAAAACATGGCTTGCTGCATGAAACTACATGGTAAAAAATGTGGCTTGATGTATGCCATAGATTTATTAAAAATTAGCATGTGTATTTAACAAGAGCTCTTCTTCTTTTTCCATGTTGTTCTACATACCCTAGGTTCAAAGATTTGGAGCTACTCTTCTCCTGATTCAACTCATCCCATCATCCTCACATCTCAATTAGGTAAAGGATTGTTCCTTGCATTTCTGTTGAATGTGCTTTTTTCTTCTATTATTTTCCTTGCTCAAAAATTTCATTATTATATCCAAAATGTCATATGTGATCGATGTTGGTGACCTATGTTTTGATCAAATATTGTAGGTTGAGTTAAAGGCTTATAATTTTCATGCTTCTAATGCTATTTTTTGGTTTTCTAGCACATCAAATAATGCATTGCATTTCTTCAAATAGTACCATACCAGAAAGTAAAGATGGGCAAAGAACCTAGACTATTTTTTGATATTGGAAATCTAAGTATATGCCCTAATTTTTGATTCATGATGGAAGCCAATGGCAAAGTGGAGAAGTTTGATAACTGGGCTACACAAGTTGCAACCATCAAAGTTGTGAATTTGTTTTGAGCATTATAATTGTATTTAAATAATCATTTTAGTTCCTATGTTTAATAACATCTCTCTAGATGGAGTTCCTTTCAATCACTGAGCATGCTAGGAAGAATATCCAGTAAACAAGATTTTCTTTCATCATTAAGATTCACAATATATGAAACATTATATTTTATAAAATGCCTCTCCTTGACCCTCTTATTTTTCTATATATGGTCTCGATTAGCTAAACATTAATAACATTTAGATTTCAAGAGGAAATGAAAGTTATTTAAGAAAATTTGATCAAATAGATCTACTAAACACTTTTTTGTAAAGCTCCTAGTATGTTATAGCAATGTCTTCTTTAGTAGCTTCCCAAATTGAATCTATGCTAAATCATGCACCACTGGTAGTAACCATAGCCCTTGTGATCATGCATGTGATTGTGTTGTGCATTGTACATCCAATCATGCAATGGTTAATCCAGAAAGTGTACTGGATTACATTATCTAGAGAATGATTTACAAACTATTGAAAACATGGGTAAAGAGTCTCCAAATGTTCTCCCGATAGCTGGATATAAATCACAAAATATGAATGAATCTCTTGAATGTGTAGTGTGTCTCTCTCCACTTGAGGAGAATGAAAAAATTAGGGTTTTTCCCAAATGTTGTCATCATTGTCATATATAGTGCATAAATATGTGGTTATAATCTCACACTAGTAGTCATATGTACACGTGCAGACAAAGAGTATCCTTGATTCAATCACCTACTACAATGAGTTCAAATAGAGGAAGAGAAGTCACTTCATTAAATATTGATTTGAGAAAGTCTGAGTGTTATTCGACTTGATTGTTGTACTACGCTAGAGGTTTTTGGGATGTTTGAATTGTGTTTGTACGAGATGATCAATTTGTGAAATATATTGAAAATTTTATCATAATGTTTGTCCATTTGTTCATAAGGTTTTTGGGATGTTTGAACTATGTTTGTATTGGGATGATAAATTTATGTGACAGATTGAAAATTCCTAGAGTGGTCAATTACATTTTGGATTGGGAATTATGATAGAACATTTGCTTATTTACCCAATAGAGTTTTTTTTGGTATTGTTGATCTATGTTTATATCATGATGTTAAATATACTTAACGGATTGAAATTTTCATTTTAGAAAGTTGTCCATTTATTTACTGAAGATTTTGTGGATGTTTGAGGTTTATTTATTGGGCAGATGTAGGAAATGGGCCAAAGTAACAAATTGGATGAAAATAGGATCCATTTCAGCTCCTATTTTGGATGGAAATAGAAAAGAAGCTATAGTGAGTGCAACAATCAAGCTAAGTGTATTGAAATTAGTGAGCTAGGATTTGAATCTTCAATGAATGTTTGTAGGAAGATGAGCACTACACATTGCTATTTAAATTGGACCTTCATCTTAATAGTCTTAATTTAGACTTTCTTGTTCACATAAGTCCTATCCAATCCACTGCATACTATGTTTTTAGATTAAGTATATTGTTGAGTTTGAGTGTTTTTATTTCTTATAGCAAAAAATTAAGAATATTTTGTTAAACTGAAAACTATTTTAAATATTAAATTGAAAAAAATTACTATTGATACAAAAAATATATAATTAGAAACCATTATTTCTAATATAGCCATGACTATTTTGGTTAAATATATTTTCTCTAATATTTAAACTATTATTTTATATGTGAATAATAAATAATTATGTTTAAATCTTCATATTAATTAAAATAAAATAAAATATTAAAAAATAAACAAGTACTAAAAAATAAAATTAATTTCCAAACTTATGATTTGCAACATAGATTTCTTAATTTCCTTTCTATTGTTACAATTTGGTAAAGATCAATAAAAAGGAGTAAATAAATCAAATAATATTTTTACGAACTTAAAAAAGTTCATAAGTAATAAAATATCAATTATAACATATGTACATCTATAAAGTCTCTCTAAAGTTGTATATATTATTTGAATTTTTTTAACTTAATAATTTTTTCCTAAATCATTTCTATCTATATAATGAAATTATATCTAATTATAAGCTTAAATAAAAATATATAATCCTAAATTATTTCTATTGACAAGAATAATAAAAATAATTTAAATAATATTATTATTAGTACCAATTTTACAAAAATAAATTAATTAAATAGCTAAATATCATATTAAGTATTATGATTAATATAATAAAGAAATACATATATGAATATTATTTAATAATTACATAATATTCTTATATTAGTTTATTATTTAACTCAATTAAAAATAAATAAATGAGCATTCTAATTCATAGAATCTTATTATAAAAGCTTAACATCAAAAAGCTTGATAACAAATTAACTATCACTTGATGAATGGTTGTTTGCTACCAAGCTAACTATCCCTTCATAGCCAAAGTTCATATTATATCTACTCTGTGACTCTTCCTTAAAACAAAACTCATATTATATCTACTCTATGATTCTTCCTTAAAACAAAACTCATGAACTTCATATTAAGTTGTTTAGATGAAGTATGCTTCTTGATATTAATCATTGGTTTAATATATCTTTCAAATGCATCCACCATGGTAAAAATCTCAAATCACAAAAGTTAATTTACATATTAAAATAATTTACATTCAAATTCATTTTGACTTTTAATTCATATTGAAACTTGAAATATAGATATTAATTATCAAATAAATATTAAACAATAATATATGTATAGTGGTAGCATATTCATTGCTCAAATTTCACTTACTTTTTAAAAATTGACTTATAAAATGAATTGGTTGCAATATTTATTAGATTTTTTATTTTTAAAATTATAAGTAAGAGTGTAAGTTATTAATTTAAAAATATTATTATTATTATTTATTTTTTCAAATCATGACAAAATGTTGTTTTTGGATGGTGATAAGTTGTTCCAATTTTATGTAGATAGTTTTCATTATTCAAAATTAAAATGACAGTCATATAAATTCATAAACATGATGAAAATCTTACTAAAATTTTGTACACATCTTTTACAAGAATATACACACGTGCACGCACACACACGCACACATATATATATTCTTATAATTTTTCCTTTGGAGGATTTACAATTAAACACTAAATACTAATTTTATTATAAGCCTAATTTAAGTTCCACAAGACAGGGACTCATGCTTTGCCAAGCTCTTGTTGTATTGCCCATCTTGTTGTACTTGTTATAGGAAATGTATTATTGCATTTACTATGTCTAATTAGTGAGTTAGTTTTGAACATGTAGCTAGAAGAAAAATTTTCATATTTTTTATCAATGTAATATATTATTTAAAAAAAAATTATGTCCATTATAATTGGTTCAATTGATTTGGTCTTATAGGACCCCTTTTTTTAGAGCTCCACAATATTGCATTTTTAATAACATAATTTTCGCAATTATTAATAAACTAATACATGAAGAATATATCTTGTATAAATTATATTATTTAAACATATTTTATCATGTGATTATTTAAAGATAATTATATTTTTTGTTTATTTTGTAAACACATTACATCCATTATATGAAAATGGTTGAAAAAATAAATATGAAGTAACAAAATTTATTAAAAATATGCACTTTAGATTTTGTGATTAAGAGACAAGTTATATTCTTTATTTTTATATTTAAATTAATTCAATATTTTTCTTTCTAATTGACCTTTCATACATGTTCAATATACTTATTAAACATTATAATATCATTGCTAGAGTATATTATCATTTAACAACATTTTTTTAATTTACAAAACATAAAATTCAACTTCTTATAAACAAATATATAAACATAAAGTTCAAAATTTTCAACAATTTATTAATTATGAATTCTCCTACTTTCTAAAATAATTTTCTAACTATACATTCATTTATATTAAATTTATTTAAAATATATAACAAAATAACATCTTATGTTCCATAAATTCAAAATAAATACAATTAACTATATTGGCAAATACCATGCCACTATGTAGCATTTGTTTTTCCTATAAACATCAACACAAACAATTTATTATTTTAGTGTCATTATTTCTTCTTTAAAATACAACTTTAAAAAAAAAAAAAAAGGATGTTTCATGTGTAACCCTTAATTTAAAATTTAACATTATCATTTAAAATTTAAATTATTACAATTTAAAATTATTATTTTTATTAATTATTGATGAAAAACTAACAATTAGCAAGTTATATATTATATTTTCTTTAATAGTGGATAGTAAACATATAAACTTAATTTCTATTATATTATCTTGTAATACATATTATAATACTAAAATATTATATAAAGTAATAATTGTATTTTATATCTATTTTTTAGCCTTAATTTCCTATATATATATATATATTCATTACTCTAATATTTAATGAATGTTTCTATTATAATATATTATAATGGCAAGTACATGTCATGTGGTGGCACTTGTTTATATATTCACTTTTAGTTAATACACTAGCCTATGATAAACTATTTAATTATAAATTTTTAAGATATAAACAATAATTTTTAAAATATTAAAATAAAAACTTAAATAAAATGGGTTATAAATTAAATAACATAGTAAAAATAAATTAGATATATTAATTATTAATTAAAGTATAACCACTTTTCTTAATTTTTAATAAGGTTAAAAATTGAAATGATAATTTTTTTAACATAATTTTATTAATACGTAAGGTTAAAATTGAAATGATATTTTTTTAAATATAATTTTATTTATAAAAATTAGTAGAAATTAATAATTTATATTTGTAATATACAATTGATCAATATACTAGCTATATACATATTATATATTTATATAATATATATATATATATAGAAAGTTGAGAGATATCAAGGCTTTAATTTTTTAATATGAGTATTTCTTTGTGTAAATTAAAGCCTCGATATATCTCATCTTTCTCTATGTATATTATATAAATATATAAAATGTATATAGATAGTAGCATCTGGAGAGGATGTCAAAAGAATAGTTAGGGTTAAAATTAGTTGACTATTAAGAATATGATTTTTAGTTGATTTATTATTATGATTGGGATTCATTATCATTTATAGGTCTATTAGGTTTAAGGTTATGATTCAATTTGGGTCAACATTTAATCACTAATAGGGTACACTTTTTGCTAGGGTTATTATGTAATGAATTAATGAAAGGTTTAACATTTTGGTGTATTTAAGGTTATTTTGTGGTTAGAGTTTAGTTTGGTCTCTCTCTCTCTCTCTCTCTCTCTCTCTCTCTCTCTCTCTCTCTCTCTCTCTCTCTCTCTCTCTCTCTCTCTCTCTCTCTCTCTCTCGTGTGTGTGTGTGTGTGATTGAACTTCTTTAACCTAATTGAATTTACGGGTTAGCACTCAAAATGGATTTTTAATCAATTGGGATTAGCATTAATTTTAATTTTGGTTTTGTATTATTATTTATTTTGGTTTAATAGAAAACTTATTGTTAAATTATTTTAAAAAGATGAAATAGAATCTAGGTGTTGATATCACATTAAAAATTAAATCAAACACTAATTTTATTAGTGTGTCATATCTAGAGTTATTAGGAAAACTTATGATGATACAATTTTCCTAAAAGTAAGTTTTCAACTTAATTTATTATATATAATTAGATTAATCATTTGGATGAAAATATATATATATATATATATATATATATATATATATATATATATATATATATATATATATATATATATATATATATATATATATATATATATATATATATATATATATATATATATATATATATTTAGTCTATCATATCTAGATTTATTTTTTAATTATAGGTAGTCTTTAATTTTTTTAGTGTATCGTATCTAAATTTGGAAAGGTGTGAAAGTGTGAAAGGACCCAACAGAAACATAAACTCTTATTCATATACTCCATGTTATCGATAAGATAAGAAAGAAACATAACAACAAATAATTAAAATAATTGTTTCTCTATCCTTCGTATTTGATATTTTTCTAGAATTAAACACAACATAGAAAATATGGGTTTCATTGCTCAAAATCTTCTAGATGTCTCTTTTTTAATTTTTATAATAGGACAATGGCAAAGAGCTTTGTGGTTCTGATGTATAAATTTTTTAGATATTTCTATTTTCTCTCCCAATGTTCTTCTTTTTTTCTAACCTCCTACTCTCTAGTCAACTCAAAATTTGGTTGTAATGAAAAGCATAACATTATATTTTGATTCAATTTCAAATTAAAGACACACATAAAAATGTCAACAAAATATTAAATGAACACAAAGAAAGATTTTGAACCTAGTTTGGATGGTTGTGAAATGGTTTCTCGCCCAATCTCCTCCTTTTTTTGCTATATTTTTGTATTTCTAAAATATGAACAATGGCACACAACTTAGTGGTTCTAAGGTATACAAAGTTTAGATATTTATATTTTTTCCTCTGATATCCTTCTTTTGTCTGTTTCTCCTGCTCTCCAGCCACCTCCAAATTCCATTCTAATCAAAAGCATAACATTAGATTTTGAATGATTTTCAAATTAATGTCACACATAAAAATGTTAACAAAATATTTTCTATGTATATGTGACTTTAATTTGAAATTGATTCAAAATCTAATATTATACTTATGATTAGAACGAAATTTGGAGGTGATTGGAGGGCAGGAGGATCGAAGAAAATAAGGAGATGGGGGAGAAAATCAAAATATGTAAACTTTGTATACCATAGAAAAATTCAAGAAGGAAAACTTCACATTACATCTCTATCCATTTTCAAGCCCCACTACATCCATTCATCATCCTTTGCATCAAGCCGCTTGGTTACCTGCAATATTTGCATTTAAGAGTTTAGGGATTGATTGGATTAGGCAAGTGAGTTTAGTGACAAATTTGTTTATTTTTACAAGTGAAACTAAAAAGATGTAAACTTTGAAACTTTAAAATTATATTAAAATAAATAATAAATAAAATATTATTATGAGTGAAACTAAAAAGGTTTTAAAAACTTTTTTAAAAAGATGTAACTAAATAAAAAAGTTACATCTCCTAGTTCATACTACTATATTAGTACATTAAAAATACTTCATTGCCATTGTTTCCCATAGTTGTATTTAAAAATTGGATATACTCTACACCAAAGTAAAATACATTTTTCCCTAATATTCTATTGTGATGGTCGAAATACTAATGTACAATAATGTTGAAATATTGAAATGAAGTGATAAGCACATAAAGTTGTATTTTTCTATTCCATCACCATGGGTAGGAAAACACTCATCCACCAAAAATATGAGATATGAAAATATCTGATAATATGATTAATTGTAAAGATTATTTATATTTTTTTAGAGATTATTTATATTTTTTATTTAAACAATAATATGATTATTTTTAAGTTGTATTAAATAATCTATATCCCTTCAATACATGACTACCAACTATAAAAATTAATAATCATGAAATATAAGGAAAAACATACATTTTTCAAATTCTAACAAAATGAAAGTCTAACATATGCCACAAAACATAGAGGTGATTCATTATGTATATATACTTCAATACTATGGTCTTTTCTATTGGGTATGGATCGAAACTATAAACATATTTGTAAACAACTTGTATCATAAAAAGTTATAGTACAAACTAATTGTTACGATGCAATGATCTTATAAAATAATCACCAATGAGAATAGTTTTACGACCTTCATTCTCATTATGATCGTGTTGCACTTCTTCCAAATATTTTGGAAATTGAGATATTCAA
This sequence comes from Cupressus sempervirens, assembly GCA_028749045.1. NCBI lineage: Eukaryota > Viridiplantae > Streptophyta > Pinopsida > Cupressales > Cupressaceae > Cupressus > Cupressus sempervirens. The sequence goes on along the minus strand of CM053788.1, from coordinate 469,890,074 downwards.
TTAAACATCTCCCGTATCTTATCCACAACAATCTACATTAGCAAAATATCATTATCTGAAACATAATCTACTAACAACGTTGTAGATTCAAAATGTTTTATCATTTGGTAACAACATTGTAGTACAAAATTTTCACAGTTATCGATTGTTGTTTGAGGTGAGCCATCTGAGTTTAAAGAAACAATGGGACTTGGTGCAATAATTTTTGATTCATTGTCTACTAAATCCATTTTTTAGTTGTTCCTGAACATGGAAATATTTGAAGAAAGAATCAAATTCTATTATTACTTATCAATTAAAGAAAGAAGAAAATATATAATACAAATATAGGAAAACCAAATGACAAGAAGAAAAATAATATTCATATTGAGCTTGAGACATAGATCAAGGAAAAAACAATTTGTAAAATATATATTCAAGAAAAATGATTGTAACATATAATATAGGTCAACTCAAAAGATAACATATGTCAACTAAAAAGATGAAGAAAAAAGGCTAAAGGCTTTAGAAAGAAAGCATCATGATTGTATAGTTTAATAAGGTCTTTTTCTACAACTATTAAATAATATGCATTTGTGACATATTTATATTCATAAGGTCTTTTCTACAACTGTTAAATAACATTCATATTGAGTTTGAGACATAGATCAAGGGAAAAAAATTTGTAAAATATATATTTGAGAGAAATTATCGTAACGTATAATGTAGGCCAACTCAAAAGATAACATATCTCAATTGAAAAGCTATAGAAAAAATACTAAAGGCTTTAGGAATAAAACATCATGATTGTATAGTTTAATAATGTCTTTTCTACAATTGTTAAATAATATGCATTTGTATATAGAAATGTTATAAACATAGCACTTATTCTATTTGAAAAATAATAATCATATTGAGTTTGAGACATAGATTAAGGGAAAAATATATGTAAAATATATATTTGAGAAAAATGAATGTAACATATAACAAAGGTCAACTGAAAAGATAGTACATGTCAACTTAAAAGATAATGACAAACTATTTCCATATTTAATGCAAGTTATGAAATTTTCAATAATTAATAACAAATTCTAAAATAATTGAAAACATCTATGTAATTTTTTAATATGAAAAAATAAATGTTAAAACTTACCATATATCAAATTATAGGATATAAACCATATATTTGTAAAAAAAAAAAAAAGATATATAAAATATGTGAATGTAAACTGTAATATTTTGAATAAACTTTATATATAATCCATATAAAGATAGTTGGAATGTTCATCAATTTTATACTAACATCAAAGTTACATTTTTTTTGGAAAGTAACAGAGAGATAAATATTCTAATTAGAATCACTATCATTATCAAATTGAACAATGTTTCATTGAAACAAAACAAAGTCCACAAGATCTAAAATATCGAACTAATAGAAATGTTCATAAGTTCTACATCACAAACACCATGTGTTTGTAACTCCTTACCTTATTCTTTGAAAATCACAAGTAGTTTGTGTCCATGTAGGTATTTTCTCTACAACAGTCTTCCTTACTCTTTCATGGATCAGTAGAGTTAGGAAGAACCCTTGATGTCCCCATCTATCTACCACAACTTGATTCCACAGGGTGTTCTATAATCCACCAAACTACAATCTAAAAATCTGACCATGATAATGATAGTTAGCTAGACCTTGAGTACTAGTTTGTGGAGACTAAAGCATTTTTTTTAACCAAATAGGACCATTTTCTACAAAGTCCATTAGATAAGGAGATTGTTGAATCCAGACCTCTACAGGAACAAAATAAAGCTCTGTGAGGTCAGAGTCTTCACAACAAACCAAATGCAAAAAGTCAAGATCTTGGTAGAAGTGACCAAAATTTCGAAGAGCTGGTGGATAAAATTTCAACAACCCTATTTATATTCACAAGATAAATAATTCGTTCTTTCCTGAGCATGTATTGTTTGTAGATCAAAATGATGAAATGTGTCAGCAACTTTAATTGTTCTTTGCCTGAACGTTTTTTTTCCTTCTAATATCTGGATATATATAAGGAGACAAATTATATTTTCTATCTATTCTATAAATAATTTTTATTGTACCATGTTAAGTTTCAATAGAATATTAAATAAAAATAATTGATTAAAAATAATGATAATAAAATTGAATGAGAATATTAAACTTTCCAATTTCATTTTTTTGGTAAATCTTTACCAACTATTTTTTGTTATGTAAAAGAAGAAAGAAACTATAGAAGAAGTACAACCTACATTGAAAATGATGAACATCAAAGTAATAACATATTTGTTTTATTAACTTTTTGTCCAATTTTGTATTCTTTGCACAAAGAGAATATGTGTTATGTTTATAACATGTCTATATAGAAATGCATATAATTTAAGAGTTGTAGAAAAGACCTTACTAAACTATACAATCATGATGGTTTATTTCTAGTGCCTTTAGCCTTTTTTCTTTAGCTTTTATTTTTTCTAATTATTTTCCATTCTTCATCTTCTCGTAACGATCAAAAGAAAACGGTGGCATTATCCTCAAACCCTGTAGTGACTTTACACAAGAAATTGCAACAAATGGCATTCCTATTCTTTCTCTTGGTCCAATATCAATTGCTGCTTTTTCAAGTGTCAAACCTTGCAATTTATGTATTGTTCGTGCCCATGCTAGTCTCAATGGCATCTGAGTGGTAGAACCTCTTTGTATAGCACTAACAAGTACTACTTTAGGGTGTTTATTATTGAATGGAAAGCCAGAGTAGTCACCAAATTTTACCATGACATATAATGGTAGTTGAGATGGTGCACTACCTGGCTTGTAGACTATTTTCTCAACATAACCCAAAGCTCCATTTACAAAGCCTGCTTCTATCCACAAGTTTGATGTTAGCATAACTCTTGAATTCCTTGAAATCAATAATTCAATATCAAGTTCATCAGCACAATTATCATCTACTAAACTATAATTTGACAACTTTGTAGCAATTACACGTGCAATTGGTTCTCGAAGAGAATGAAGTTTTCTTCAATTATGTTTGTGAACATTATCATTTGTAGAGAATAAATGAACATTATTGTCAAAATCATCATTTGTATGTTTTGGAATATTGCATGTTGTACGTGACATTAGTAATTTCTGATCATCAATTGTTGGTTGAGCATTCTAATATTTGTGAGCAACTAGCAAAACTTATTTTGATCTAGATTCTCTCCCTCTTGTCTATAAAATTTTTCCAATATAATCACAATGTTGAAGTATTCCCATAGTATTTTGCACGTCTCCTACTATCATATGAAACCTTATCTTTCACAGGAGGGAGTTGGCCAAGATCACCAACCAAAATTACTGAGATACCTAAAAATATTTATAAAATATTTATTAGCAATTTTGTAAAAAAAAAAATTCACACAAATTTTTGTTTATCTAGTACATCAATTATAAATTTGTTATAGAATACCTCCAAAGTTAAGATGTGAATTTTGAGGAAATGCTTGATGAAGTTTGGAGTCTATATTCTCAAGCAACTTCTCCCCAAGAAAGCTCATTTCATCTATTAAAATATATCTTATTTGACTTAGTTCTTCTTGGAAACTTGTCAAACATGTTCCTTCCAACTATCTAAAATCATTTACTTCAATCTTTAATTTGGAATGTATAGTTGAACCACCTATATTGTATGCAACCATTCCTATTAGTGCTAGAATTAATAATGGACAACACTCAAGGAATGCAGAATCTTTTAAAAAACTATTGATTGCACCAATCAAAAATGACTTTCCTGTACCAATTGTACCCTGAATTATTGTCTACAAGGGTGTTACATTATCACCACTATTATAGTGTGTTGTAATAACATGAAATGCCCTTTTCTATTTTTCATCCAATTTACTAATATTAATTTCTTGTTCATGTTGAAGATTTATAGTGCATCCATTTTCTCTCATTCTACCATTAAAATTGATTGCATCTGAAGTATATTCATTTGACTTGTATTGCTCTAACCAACTATGTTACCTATCCATGTCCCTTTTTCCTAGCATGTTAACTTTAGAAATCTTCATCATTTGACCATGATTCATTCATGAGATGATTTCCCATTCATGCTCTATAATGTTACAAGGACCCATTACATTGTTCTCACTTCCACATTCAGAACTGTCATCACTACTTTCTACATCCACTCTTCTTTCAACATGCCATGGAACATAATCTAGTGACTCCTAGTTTGAAACTATTGTCATATTATCATCACCAATATCAATTTGAATTTCATAGAATGGTTTATACAAAAACAACTCTAAAAAGCAGAAATCAACAAACTTGTCTGATACACGTGGTGGAATAGAAATAAAGTTTAGATAGACTCTGACAATTGCAACCTTTTTTCTATGCTCCCACTTACTATCTTTCTTTCTATTTTTATTATATATCCATGCTCTAGAGGCATCAATCAAATTGATGGATTCCATAGAAGCAAGTCTTCTTATATATGAATCTCTGAATGATTCTGCATTCTTTTCAATATAGTCTTCATTCTTTTTCTTAACAGGTTTGAATATTTTTTGGGAGACGTTTAGATTAAAAAATCTTCTACTGCATTCCACCAATGAAAGTTCTAGGAGCATGTGACATGTTTCCTATGCTCCAAAATCTCTTTCAATAATAGTTTCAGTTAAAAGTTTTTTGTAGACTTTGGATGCAAAGTCATCAAGATTCTCTATATTTGCCAGTCATGTCAAGATTTAATGGTACGTCATAGAACTTTTCTCTACTTTGGATTTAGACTTTATAGTATACTTAACAAGAGCATGTGTTGACAAAACTAGTTGCCAATCTATATTTTCTCTCCACAATTAAAAAAATTTAATGATTATGTGTGTTGACTCTATTGTCGTTCCTTTGAGAATCAATTTTTTTTCCTCCACATTCTATGTCTATATACAATTTTGATCCATTTCTATTTACTACCCAAGGAGCATTATACCTACAATTTAAGTTCAAAAAGTTACAATGCAATAAATATTTCATTGGAATAGTTTTGTGAAGGAAAAATGAAAAAGATAGTACCTACATGTCATTTTGCCCTTTTTCTTCTAAGACAGGATCCTTCTTTAAAGTTTGTATGTCATTGTACGGTATTCAATATTTCTTCATAATCATGGTCCATGTTCATTTCTAGTATTTGGCTTGTGACTCTGAGACATGGATGTTGTGTAAAATTTTGAAATGGCTTGATGAAAACAAGGACTTTTAAATGGAGAAACAAAAAGATGGCAATGGAAATATAAGGATCATGAAAAAATAATTATAGAAATGTCTACATAATGAAACTCAGTGTAGAAATACCTACATTTTTTTTTTAGTGCCACATGCCCATGGATTCCATGCATGCACAATACTATGGAATAAAGATTCAGCTTCTCTTACATGTTCCTCATTATGCCAATCTAACTTATCCATATTTGGAGCTCCATGAAGCCACAAAAAATCATGTACATGTGGAGATCTCCTATGTTGTCGTTCATATCTTGACCAAAAGTCTTTAACATTGAAGCCTTTCTCCAAATTTTTCTTATGAAACATAGTATGTCTGAGGTGCATGTAGTGTGCAAAAATATGTGGATAGTCTATAACATTTTGTCTCCTCCACTTTTGAGCCTCCCTTGGATCTAATTATTGAGTTCCAGGCATCAATGCACGTGGATCAGGCCAATACAAATCAGTTGTGCTAAGTGTAAACAAAATTGTTGGAGTCCCCCATTGTTTCAGCAAATCATATAATTATGCCTGACTTTTTTTCCAACATGACCTTATATCTCTTAAGGTTGTTCCAAAATGCATTAATTTATTAGCAAGGTGTGTGCCAAAAAAATTTGTCATATGTTCTCATAACTCATCAATGGTCATTGCCAACTCTTCAATCTTTTTTCTTACAAAAATTAAACTGAAATTTTGTGCACAATGCCTCATTGCCATGTTTTCCATGTAATATCTAAATCAGGGATGTCTACCAAAGTGATAATCCCTATACCAAATTAGATGCTTCACATATTCATGAAGGTATACTCTTCGTAGATGGGGCTCCAACTAGTCACATCATACATTTGGAAACAATGTTGGAAAGGCCATGTCTATTAAACCTAGCGTAACATATTCATTCACTAGAGATGTGCCTATTGGTGGCTAGTTAGTCAAACTCATAGGATCTATATTAGGGTTATTAACCCATGCATGTATGAGTTTTGTTTCCTTTTGAAGATTCACTGGTCTTGTTGCCATTGATGTGGAATAATTAATGTTTGTATCATTAACCTCATCCATCTCATTTTGTAGACATATGATTTGTTTTGATTCATTGTCAACATCTACATGAACAATATTTAGTTGATGGAATATATTACAATCATTATACATTTCCATGTCATCTAATGCATAAGTATCTACATTAAAATTAGTGTAAAATTTTTCATTTTCAATTTTATACCTTAGAGCATGGTACACCCAATTTCTGTTAACTATAAAGTTATAGTTTGTACCACACTGATCTTTTTTTCGAACTATTATTATAGGCAAGTATTTTATTGGGCATGGTAGACTTTGATATACATGCTCAATATTTTGTGGAAAACTTATTATGTTTCCCTTGTATTTATATTGCCCCCCTATTGCATGTGTTCCTTGCAAAATTAGACTCACACATGCAATTAAAATTTCTTCTACTTGAGTCAAATTTTCAAGTTCAAGTGGTCGTAAACCTGGGTCCATATTGTTTTCTATTGATAATCTATTATTTCCCTTTTCTTGCTGACATTGACTATAGATTGGACCTTCTTTTGTATGATTAACTTTAATACCAACATAACACTCCTGACACATGTAGCATATTGTAGGAATAACCAAATTATCTAATTGACGTTGAAAGATTTTTTGAAGGTTTTGATAACTATTTCCGAATATTTCATTGTAGTTCCTCTTAGTCTCTATATCACAACCAACATCTTCATTTTGTTTACTCATGTTTTCATCCATAGAATTTAGTGGTGCTACACCTCTCAATGTAGGACAATCATTTTCACCCACTGATGCAGTTTTCAAACTATTATTATGGACTTGTATTTCTTCTAATATTCTCTGTGTTCTTCTTCTAGCATTACATTGCCTATCTTGTTGGTTGCAAATGAAATGTTTATTTTCCTTTTCAACTTCATTCATTTCATCTTGTCATCGTCTTCTATAATCTTTATGATATTGTCTCCTACAATTTCTTCTACCCACATTTCTTTCTGACATGTTTCCACTTTGTGTTCCTTCCAACACTCTTTGGTCCTTGTCTCTAGCATTATGCTCATCTTGTTGAACACTATACAGAGTGCAATTTTTTTGTTTTTGGCTTTCAGCTACCTCTTCATGTTCACATGATATATAATCCATTTTATTTTGAAATATTTGAAGCATGCCATTCTATATATAAGGAAAGTTAAAAGATGTAATTGAGAGGTGTTCATTTTCAACTTCTAATGGTCTATATTGTTTAGAGATAGTTGGACTGCCTAAATTACTTGTACTCCTTAGAAATTTATGTTCATTATTTATATCTGTATCCATCATGTGTTGTCTTTTTGTAGCATATCTCTCTCGTCATTTTTCATTATAGAGTAGACATTGTTTCTCCTTTTCTATATCATCCATCTTTTCTTTTTGTCTACGCCTGTAATCTCTTTGATATTCTCTTTGATATTTTCTTCTCTCATCTTTAGACTGAAAGTTGACACGTCTTAGTGACATAGCTAAAAATTAATAAGTAAAGGACTATTTAGAGTATGTTCCTTTGCTTTAATTTTTCTAGCATTTCAAATAAAATAAAGGACTACAAAATTTTACGTAAGTAAATATGATTTTAATTTATTTTCCAAAAGAGTAGATAGTATTAGTATATAAACATTTAAAAATATCATTGAAAATAATTATTCTATTTATTCCTTTACATATAAATTGACATTATTTTATCCTTGTTACTCTATATTTCAATGATATAATCACAAGAATTTTTTCCCCCTTTTCTACTAAGTTGAATACTATCTATAAAATAAAAAATACAGAATGAGAAACACAATGAACTTTTGAATACAGCACTGAATTTTTTTAAAATAAAGATTCTATTTAATAGACATTAATTGGACAACACATGAGTACATAATTTTAAAAAATAACTAATATAGCAATATCATTTGAAGTATTAAATTATCAAAGTATGCAAAAAAATACACATCATCTTTAAAAAGAGCATGTTGTATTAGTCACACATGAAACCACTATTTAATAGTGAGATTGTATGTAAAAAATCATGACATGTTTAAATTTAATACATTCCAAACAAATAAATATGAGAACTAAATTATAGAAACTAAAAATTGCATAACATATAAAATTATAAAGTAGATAATTAGAGTGTGCATAAAAAATACATGATTTTAGAAAATAAATTGTTCCATCATTGGCATATAAAATTAACTTTGTTGACGTTATTTTTTTATATACAGAATAGTGTCACGCAAATGCACCAACAACTTCTCTCAACATGTTTTTTTTAGGATCCAAGTGGTACTTGAGCTTCACATTGACAGAGTTAACGATATTTTTTACACTTTTAATAATAACCACTAAATTTGAACTCTAGGCCTGAAAATCACACATCATATTTTATTTTAGCATCATAACATCAATGTCCTCTTTCTATATTTTCTTTTGTATTGACTCAAAAAAAAATTGAATGACCTGATTAGTGGAACACAATTCAAAAGAACTATCAAATAAATTACAACCCAAACCTCTGATGAACTTTTTTATCCCTATCATGGATATATTTGGCAAACTTTTTATTGTGTACACTTTTTTATGACAATTCATCAATGTTGATCTTCTCAAATTACACATCCTTAACAATTCTTGGAGTGGGGATTTACTATGACTAACACCAATTGAGACTAATTGATCAACATGCATTTCCTTCACCTTTCTCACAATTGGAATATCCTCTTTTAAAAAATTGAGCTCCACAAATATTATTTCATCAATCTCCCATGCCACAAGTACCTTCTCAAGAATAGTTTTATATTGTTTGATTTCCTTTTGAATCATGTGAATACCTAGCATTTCCAAATCATCTCTCTAGTCTATAAATGCAATGTGTATTCCATACTCATTGTTCATATCTGAAAGAAATAGTGTTTCTTTGGCTGGTGATAGAGAACATTGCACATGTTCATATGATTGAACAACAAGTGAATTGCATGTATCTTTACCAATTTGTGGAGATTCAATTTGAAAATTTTGAACTTTCTTTGGACCATCAGAACTCACATTGTTGATCCCAACTTGAATAGGAGTTGAACATCCTTCATCCTCACCTATATTGTCATCATTGATGATTAGATCATTATTCACACTAGGAATTCCATCTGAAACAATATGACATCCATTGTTTGAATCTCAATCAAAGTTTCTTCTTAAGAGTACCAATCTATCGAATCAATTTGGAGATCAAAAATATTCTTCATTTCATATAATGGATGCAACTGATTCCCATCTTCTTTTATGTATTCTACAATCTTATGGATTTTGCAAGATCACATGAGCTCTAATAACAAACAACAGTCCCTTTTTCTTATTTGTTTCTCATTTACATAGTTTGCCTAGTGGTCCTCTAAAGTAGGCTGGTGTTTGTAACTTTTCTCTACAATTGTAGATATCCTTCTTACTGGATCAAAGTTATATTGCACATCGCCAATAGTATTAATTCAAAGATGAGCAACATCTATTTCTGCACTTTTTATTACATCAATATCATCACAAGAGTAAATTTTTAGAATTATTTAGAATAACTGAGAGGGGGGGTGAATCAATTATTCAAGGTCCAATGATGTCCAATGCAATTTTTTCTACAAATTCTTAATGGCACATAACTAAAATTATCATGCATGCAATTGAACATTAAACAATCATGAAAACTAAACATGCATCACACCATAACACTAAGGATTTGGATGACCCAAAAACCCTTCAGGAATAAGAAGGTAAAACTAGGGTGGGGTTGATACCCACTGAATAACTACGCAATTGATTTCAACCACTTTTGATGGTTTTCCCTGTTAAAGGCCTGCCCTGTTAAAGGCTACAACACATTGTTAAATGTGACCCTATTAAAGGATTTCTACACCCTGTTAGGAGTGTGCCTTCTTAGAGGACTTAAGAACATTCAACTTGGAATGTCACCCTATTAAAGGATTTACATAGAGCTGTTAGGCTCACCCAAGTCCATGGGATTTATAATCACCTTCTCAAAAGAATCTTTCATCCCTCTCCAAGGATCTTCTATCCTCCTTCTAAGGATCTCTTATCCTTCTCCTAAGGATCTCTTTATCCTTCTCCTAGGGATCTCTTTATCCTTTTCCTAAGGCTTATCCACCTAGCTATTAAGCTAACCTAGCAATGTAGGATTTCAATATCTAATACAATGGTAAGAAAGTATTAGAAGGGTTTTGACCTGATACAGATTGCAACTTCAACCTTGCAGATTTTAGATCACTCTTTAGTCCTTTTCTTTGCTTGGCTTTCCTCCCTTGTAGTGTTGATAGCTTGTTCACCCTTCAAGATCTGTATCCTTGAGTTCTTTCACTTGTTATGCCAATGCAATCCATGATCGTTTGATCAACTCAGAGTCTTGATGCTCTCTACTTCACTCCTCTTGGCTTTTTTGCATGATCACACCTTAGACCAACTCCCTCTCATACATGTATATTTGATTTCTAACCTATAACTCCTTATAAAAAAGTTATGTTCTCGATTTCTCGCTCAAATCTCAATTTGTTCTTGAGAAAATAGTATTGTTTTTCCTCTAAATTGTTTCTTCTAGAAACTTCATGATAAGTCCATTAGCATTCATCTTGGAAATAGTTTGCATGGATTACATAGAATTTTGTGACATCTACTCATCATCCTTATCATCAAACTAATTCACAAAATTTGATGTAACAACCTTATCACTGTTGATCTGGGAAATCTTTGACTTTAACAAATAATGAAGCAACTTAGCATTATTGGTTTACTGATGCTTGGCTCCTTCTATGTTACTCAGCTTCTATTGTTATTTACTGGTGCTCAAAAACTGAAGAAATTCTATGTTACTTTACACCTAATCTTCACTCGGCACCTGAAAGCTGCTCAATAACTGAAGATCACTCGGCACCTGAAGACTACTTGGCACTTGAAGATCACTCAGCATTTGAAGACTGCTTGGCTTCAACTGAGAATCTATTTGGCACTAACTAGCTAGCTTGGCTTTCTCCAATGAACTTAGTCAATCCTTACATCTTTAATGTATCTTAGTGTGTCCATCCTTTGTATCTTAGAGTATGTCATCAATACACTATTTCATCAATGGCTTAGCTGATCCTTATACTTCGTTACAACATCATAACTTCAACCTTTCTCTAGGTACTCTAGTTACATCTTATTGATTGCCACCACCTTGTCAATCAACCAATTGATAGTATTTGGATCACTAAAGCAATTGTCATTCTTGCAAGTAGCAAGTTTGACATCAATGAAAAAATAATGATTGAACGATTCTTTACCAATTCCATTATTCTTTATTCATGATCTTTTCAATCATTTCCAACAATCTCCCTCTTTGGCATTGACGGCAAACAAAATTGATCAATTGATCAACTTAATTACCACCAAAATTACATATGTTTTATACTTGGTATATAATTCCTTCTTTTGTTGATACAAACTGAATCCTTTGTATATAATTCCTTCTTTTGCTGATACAAACTGAATCCTTTATTCTGCTTCTCCTTCTAGACGGTTGCATCCTTACTCTTCTGAATCTCCCTCTTTCATATACATCTCATATATATATATATATATATATATATATATATGTATATATATATATATGTATATATATATATATATGTATATATATATATATATGTATATATATATATATATATGTATATATATATATATGTATATATATATATATATATATGTATATATATATATATGTATATATATATATATGTATATATGTACATATATACATATATATATATATATACATATATATATGTACATATATACATATATACATATATATATATATATATATGTATGTATGTATGTATGTATGTATATATATATATATGTATATATATGTATATGTATATATATATATGTATATGTATATATATATATATATACATATACATATATATATATATATGTATATGTATATATATATATGTATATGTATATATATATATACATATACATATATATATATATATACATATACATATATATATATATACACACACACATATATATGTATATATATATGTATATATATATATATATGTATATGTATATATATATATGTATATGTATATATATATACATATATATATATACATATATATATATGTCCCTCTTACTTTGTATTGATCAGTTTCTCATATATCTCCCTCTTTGACATAAATGCCAAAGATGTAGCATCGTCAACATGCTAGATATAAGCCTTGCATCTTCATTTTTTCTCTCTCTGTTACCATGCTTGTGACTGATCTAGAATTTTTGTTCATGTTGTCATCCTCTGCATCATTCTTCTGATATTTCAATGATCTACTCCTATTGATGCATGGCAGCTTCTTTGTTCCTTTAGACTGCTTAAGTTAGGGGCATTACCCCCAACTTGCCTCTAAGATATTCATAAGCATCCTTGGGCAATGGTTTAGTGAAGATATTTGTAGTTTGTTCCTTTGTGTGAATGTACTCCATGTTCGCTTGTTTTTCTTCCACCAATTCTCTAACATAGTGATACTTGATTGCAATATGCTTGGTTTTTGCATGCAGTACTGAATTCTTGGATATTTTTATAGCACTTGTATTATCACAATATAGTATCATAGGTTTGGTTACCTCTTCTTCCATTCCTTTCAATAGATGTTTGAGCCACACAATGTTTGTGCAATTGACTGTTGCTGCCACATATTCTGCTTCTGTAGTGGACTGAGATGCGCATGTTTGTTTCTTGCTAGTCCAAGTAGCTAGCCTTTTACCTAAAAATAGTGCTCCTCCACTTGTGCTTTTCCTGTCATCAATGTTGCCTCCCCAATCTACATCTATGTATGCATTGAGCTCAAACTTCTCATTCTTTTTGTAATATAGGCCAAAATCATCAATTCTTTTGAGATACCTCATTATCTTCTTTATTGCAATGAGATGATTTTCTCTAGGATTAGTAGAGAATCTAGCCACTATTCCAACTTCTAGTGCTATGTTTGGTCTGCTATGTACAACATATTGTAGTTTTCCAATCATGGATCTATACATTGTTTGATTGACTTCAATTGATTCATCATTTTTGGATAGCTTATGTCCTATTACCATTGGTGTGCTGACAGGTTTGGAATCTTCTAATCCAAACTTCTTGAGTATCTCCTTGATGTACTTTGATTGTGTCACAAATATGCCATGTTTTAGTTGATGTACTTGTAATCCTACAAAGAACTTGATTTCTCCAAACATAGACATCTCAAACTCATGTTTTATTTTGTCAGCAAAACTTTTGCAAAGTACTTCCTTTCCTCCAAAAACTATGTCATCCACAAATATTTTAGATACAATAATATCCTTACCTTCTTCTAATTTGATATACATGTTGTTGTTATCATCAGTTCTTTCAAATCCTATTTGCACTAGATACTTGTGAAGTCTCTCATACCAAGCTATAAGGGCTTGCTTTAATCCATATAGAGACTTATGTAATTTGCATACCTCATTTTTGTTTTTTCATCAAAAAAACCTTTTGGTTGCTCTATGTAGACTTCCTCTTCAAGTATACCATTCAGAAATGCAGACTTAACATCTATTTGATAGACTTTAAATCCTTTGAAGGCTGCATATGCCAGTAAGGTCCTTACTCCTTCCATTCTGGCAACTGGAACAAAAGTTTCTCCATAGTCTGGTCCTTCTTCTTGTGCATACCCTTTATAGACTAGTCTTGCCTTATTCTTTGTGATTTGACCATTCTCATCTAACTTATTTCTAAACACCCACTTGGTTCCAATTACATTCTTGTCAGCTGGTCTTGAGACTAAGGTCCATGTCTTGTTCTGTTTCTTCTATTTCTTCTCAATTTGTTCTATTTCTTCTTTCATGGCATTGTACCAGTCATCATCTTTTATGGCTTCACTTACTATTTTAGGTTCCATTTTTTTGAGTAGACATGTCTCACTTCTGAGTCTATTTCTTGTCATTGGTCCTGCCTCTTTGTTTCCAACAATTTGATCTGTAGGATGATGTCTTTTCACATACTTTGCTAGTACTGGTTCTTTCCTTGTTTGCATGTTGTCTCTTTCAGAATTTGATTCCTCATGCATATTTTCATTAGGTATTTGTTCATTTTCTTCATGTTGGTTGTTCTCAAAATCTGAATGAACATTCTCTGTATTCTGCAGCTCAGCTTCTGAATGTGTCTGATGTTTGGCATTCATTGTCTGTGACTCGGCAGATGCTGGATTTTGTTGTTGATTGTCATTCTAAGTTACAATTTCACCATTATTAGGTATACCTTCAGAAAAGTAGACAAAGGTCTTGTATTCTTTTGCTTTCTTGATGTCTTCAACACTTTGAACTTCTGCAAGCTTGTCAAACTTCACATTTATTCTTTCTACTACTTTGTTAGTGTTAACATTCAAGCACTTATAAGCTTTGCTTCTAGTAGAATAACCAAGAAATGTGCCTTCCTCACTCTTTGCATCAAACTTTCCATTTCTAGACTCTTTATATATATAGCATTTGCATCAAAATATTTTGAAATGTTTTACATTAGGAGAATGCCCATACCATAATTCAAAAGGTGTTGCATTTGTACCTTTCTTGACTTGAACTCTGTTGAGTGTGTAGACTGTAGTACTTAGAGCTTCTCTCCAGTACTTGAGTGCAACATTTTTCTCCATCATTAAGGTTTTGGCATAGTCAATAATTAATTTATTTCTTCTCTCTACTATACCATTCTAAGGTGGAGTCCTAGGTTCTGATGTCCACCTTTTGATTCCTCTTTCATTGCAGAACACTTCAAATTCTCTTAATGTGAATTCACCTCCTCTATCAAATCTGAGACATTTTAGGCTCTTTCCATTTTCTTTTTCTACTCTGGCCAACTACCATTTGAACATTTGGAATGCATCTGATTTTTGTTTTAGGAACATAACTGTCATCATCCTTGAATAGTCATCTACAAATAGCATTATGTATCTGTCATCTTTGTAGCTTTGCACTTCAATAGGACCACACAAGTCAGTATGAACTAGCTCTAATACTTCATTAGAAGTATAAGTCTTACTTTTCAAGGTTGACTTGGTCATTTTTCCTAGTTGACATTGTTTGCATATGGTGTTATCAGGTTTCTTCAACTCTGGTAGACCTCTGACTTTCTTCATTTTGTTGATGCTTATCAGATTGTCAAAATTTACATGACATAGCCTCTTGTGCCATAACCATACATCATTAGTTTGAACAATGAGACAAGAAGGATCTTCCATGTCTAGGTAAAACAAATTACTCCTAGTATAATCACCTTTTCCTATTAGACTTCCTTGAGAATCATAGATTTTAGCAACTCTTTTTTCAAATTCAACCTTGCATTCTATGTTACCTAATTGTGAGACACTTAACAAGTTATAATTTAGGCCTTGAACATAGTATGCATTATCACATGATATCTTTTCAGTAAGCTTGATACTACCTTTCTCTTTGATCTGGCATGGTGCATTATTACCAGATCTAACACTATTTCTTTCATATTGAGTAAAGGTAATGAACTTACTTTTGTCTACAGTCATGTGATGAGAGCATCCACTCTCTATGATCCATCTATCATTCTTGTTGATGTAGGTTACCAAAGAAGTTGCTTCATCTTCATCTAATTCATCTTTCATACCCACATAGACTACTTCATCATCATTCTCGTCAGAGTCTTCTTCAACAATGTAGCATCTTTTGCCCTTACCTCTATAGTCCTTGTTTTCCTCTTTCTTGTTCTTGAAGTTGCCTCCATCCTTGAAATTTTTCTTTTGTGTGCATCTGGCTGTAATGTGACCAACTTCATTACAATTAAAACAAATGATTGGTAGCTTACCTTTGAATTTTCTCTTTCCTCTATGA
The DNA here is from genome assembly GCA_028749045.1 of Cupressus sempervirens. Lineage (NCBI taxonomy): Eukaryota > Viridiplantae > Streptophyta > Pinopsida > Cupressales > Cupressaceae > Cupressus > Cupressus sempervirens. The sequence continues at coordinate 469,873,849 of CM053788.1, read as the reverse complement.
AATCTTCTTGCTAGTAATACCTCCAATTGGTCCACATCATCTTCATTAGTGTTGCTATCACTAGATACATACTTTCCTTTTCCACTCTTTTTCTTTGTTTGCACCTTATCATTGTCTTTTATCATCATCTTGGCTTTGAATGTAGATTCAAAGTTTTTTGGCTTGTAGTTGTCAAAGTTGGATAGCTCAAAGGCAGTGAGTCTTCCAATTATTCCTTCAAATGAAAATGTGTTCCCTGGTACACACCTTAACTCTTGGATGGCTGATACTCTTATAGCTTAGATGGGAAGCAAAGTTCTCAAGTATTTGCTACATATTGTTTCTTCTGCTAACTATCCTCCTAGGTTTCTTATGGCACTGACTACGTCCTTCATCCTTGAACCATATTGAGAAGCATTCTCTCCTTCTTCCATTTTCATATCATCAAACTTTCCTCTTAGGCTCTTTCTTTTGGATCTCTTGATATTATCATCTCCTCCATAGATTCTTGATAATATTTCTCACATCTAATGTGAAGTATCACATCATTTGATGTCATCATACTCGGCATAGCTTAGTGCTGAAGCAATATCTAACATTGCTTGATTGTGCTCCTTCTTCTTGCTCATGTCATCTATAGTGAGGGCTCCTGCAGGGTCTACATGATCAACTGTGATTGAGGTCTATGCATAGGATCTTAGGTGTAGCTTCATCAGACTTTGCCATGAAACAAAGTTTTCTTTGTTTAGCTTGGGAACTTCTCTCTTGGACATCTTGATCTTTCTACTGCTAGTACCTTTAAACAAATGAGCAGTGTGCTCTGATACCAATTGTTAGAATTCTTTACAATAACTAAGAGGGGGCATGAATCAGTTATTCAAGGTCCAATGATGTCCTATACAACTTTTTCTACAAATCCTTAATGGCACATAACTGAAATTATCATGCATGCAATTGAACATTAAACAATCATGAAAAGTAAACATGCATCACACCATAACACTAAGGATTTTGATTACCCAGAAACCCTCCAAGAATAAGAAGGTAAAACTGGGGTGGGGTTGATACCCACTGAATAACTGTGCAATTGATTTCAACCACTTTTGATGGTTTGCCCTGTTAAAGGCTACAACACATTATTAAATGTGACCCTGTTAAAGGATTTCTAGACCCTGTTAGGAGTGTGCCTTGTTAGAGGACTTAAGAACATTCAACTTGGAATGTCACTTTGTTAAAGGATTTACGTAGAGCTATTAGGCTCACCCAAGTTCATGGGATTTACAAACACCTTCTCAAAAGAATCTTTCATCCCTCTCCAAGGATATCCTATCCTCCTCCTAAGGATCTCATATCCTTCTCCTAAGGATCTCTTTATCCTTCTCCTAAGGATCTCTTTATCCTTCTCTTGGGGATCTCTTTATCCTTTTCTTGAGGCTTATCCACCTAGCTATTAAGCTAACCTAGCAATGTAGGATTTCAATATCTAATACAATGGTAAGAAAGTATTAGAAGGGTTTTGACCTGATACAGATTGCAACTTCAACCTTGCAGATTTTATATCACTCTTCAATCCTTTTCTTTGCTTGGCTTTCCTCCCTTGTAGTGCTGACAGCTTGTTCACCCTTCAAGATTTGTCTCCTTAAGTTCTTTCACTCCTTATGCCAATGCAATCCATGATCATTTGATCAACACAGAGTCTTGATGCTCTTTAATTTACTCCTCTTGGCTTCTTCGCATGATCACACCTTAGACCAACTCCCTCTCATACATGTATATTTGATCTCTGACCTGTAACTCCTTATAAAGAAGTTATGTTCTCGATTTCTTGCTCAAATCTTAAGTTTCTCTTCAGAAAATAGTATTGTTTTCTCTCCAAATTATTTCTTCTAGAAACTTCATGATAAATCCATCAGCATTCATCTTAGAAATAGTTTGCATGGATTACATAGAATTTTTTGACATCTACTCATCATCCTTATCATCCAACTAATTCACAAAATTTGATGTACCAACCTTATCACTACTGATCTAGTGAATCTTTGACTTTAACAGATAATGCAGCAACTCGCCATCATTAGTTTACTAATGCTTAGCTCCTTTTGTGCTACTTGGCTTCTACTATTATTTACTAGCACTCGGCACCTGAAAGTTGCTTGGTACCTGAAGATCACTCGGCACTTAAGACTACTCGGCACTTGAAGATCACTCGGCATCTGAAGACTACTTGGCTTCAACTGAGAATTTTTTTGGCACTAACCAACTAGCTTGGCTTTTTCCAATGAACTTAGTTAATCCTTACATCTTTGATGTATCTCAGTGTGTCCATCCTTTGTATCTTAGAGTATGTCATCAATACACTATTTCATCAATGGCTTAGCTGATTCTTATACTTCATTACAACATCATAACTTCAACCTTTCTCTAGGTACTCTAGTTACATCTTATTGATTGCCACCACCTTGTCAATTAACCAATTGATAGTATTTGGATCACTAAAGCAATTGTCATTCCTACAAGTAGAAAGTTTGACATCAATGACAAAACAATGATTGAAACATTCTTTACTAGTTCCATCATTCTTTATTCATGATCTTTTCAATCATTTCCAACATAATTACCAATAGTTAATTGAAACTTAAATAAATGCAAGCATTGATCCCCAAATTGTCTTGTTACTTGAACAATTTGTCTACACAACTCCAAAAGCAAGACTTTATTAGAAGGGTAACGTGGCAAATTCCATGGATAACCATGGAAACCAAATACCCTAAAATAGGTAAATTTTTGAAATTGGATATACCAATTTCCATATTTTGCAATTTCATCAGCAGCCTCATTGGATATTCTTCGTTCACTCTACAAAAATGCTTTTCACTGTCAATCATTTCCAATTGAGAAACATAGTTGTAAACTCCTGGCTAAACCTCTCTGAACCTATCATTCTTATTTAAACCTAGGAATATATTCTACATGGCAAATAAATACACCAAATATGATGTCATAAAGAATTTTTTGTTGTTAAGAACATCAATTAATTGTTCATGCAAGCAGTTACTGATAATGGATGCCCTATTGAACTATTTTTTGTTCCAAATTTTGTGGATGAAATAAAGCATCCATGTCTGAAAATGAGTCAAGCTAGGACATCCAAAAACCCTACTCAATAAAGTGATGTAATCTCTACCCTCTGGCCAATTTTTTAACATTGGTACTCTGTTGATGCATTAATTTATCATTCAAAAATTGCCTTGCAATCAAATTGGATTAACAATAGTAATCATTGGCAATCTTCATGTCAGCATTAGCATATTGGTCATGATGTGGAATATTGAATGCTTCTCTTACAATTTCAGGTGTATTATCTAGCAATGTTACACCCTACGAATTTTTAACTTTCTTATCATCTACATTGTAATATTGTGCACATGTCAAAACCAATTCCATAGATTAAAGAGAAATAGGGAATGCAACCACTTTAACCAGTCCTAAAGTTATCAATCTATTCCATATAAGAGACATTCCCTCACCCCTTTTCATTCTATTTGAAAATTCCATAGTATCAATGAACCCCAAATTTATGTCTCCTATCTCTTTGTAAGTTGAATCAAACTTAGACTTTCAAAGATTCCTCGTAAATTTAAACTTCATTGTGAACAATATAATATTTGTAATCTGAAGATATTATTATTCTAAGACAATAATCAAACAAACCTAAGAGGAAAATGATGTTTGTATTTAGATTAAATAAAACAAAAGTGTAGATACATATAAAATGAACACATCTACCATTATTTTTATAAAAGAAATATTTAATGACACAAAGTAGTGCAATAAAATATTAAAGCAAGGAAATAAAATCATAGGTAGACAATATAAAATAATTGATGGAAGAAATATTTTATGGTGGGACGAAGTGTAATGAAAGATTAAATCTTGGAAATAATATATCTTACTCGTTAAAAATAGTTTATATTATGTCAAACGTAATACACTTGCAAAAAAATATGGATCTCGACACAAACAAAACAATGTCATATTCAAATCCATTATTTTAGTATCCATCTTCCATTAACCCATTCATGGGCTTGACATAACTAGGAATGAGAATATGATTAAAGAGTTTGAGTATGTGGAAAGAATATTTCAAATAATTATTGGTGACTCAAAGGAGACTCAAAACTATCTACAACAACACCTATCGACCAACAATTATTTTCAAACACATCAACAACTAAATCCATTGAAATATGTTCAGGTAGACTAACAATCGGAGGTGAAGGCTGAATATATTCAAAATATAATTCATCTGTAAGATGCCCATGGGTACATTCATTTTTTATAAAACTATTATATTCAATGATGAACTTAGGCCTTTGTGCATTGGCGACATATCCAATTATGGTCGTAGGGAACCATGCTCCACCGAAACCTGCTTCATCAGAACACACTTCCACTTTCATCCCATAATGAAAATTCATGTTGTATAGCTTAACCTTGAAAATATTGCATAGAGTATTAATTTTCTAATTAAAACATTTCAATCAAATGCCAATGGAAAATTGATTGATTAATTAATTAATTAAAAAAACACAATTTAAACATTTAAATGAAATGCTAATAGAAAAAAAAAACATATGTTCAATAATTTACGGGGGGGGGGGAGGGGATGTCTTTTAATATATTTAGATTAAATTGTATTTTTAAATTAAAAATTTTAATAACTACTACAAATTCTAACTAATAAAATAGTATATTACAAAATCTTATTAAACATATATAATGAAAAAGTATTACAATGAAATTAAAGATTGTTATTATATTTTTAAAACTTATTATGAAGAAAAATTCAGTTTTTTAATATTTTAAATTATTACAATTTATGATTAATATTTATTGAGATAATTTATTTTATTTTATTTTTGATTGGTAAACAATTAAGGCCGTGATAATTTTTATTAATTAAAATGATAAATTACAATAGCTTACTCCATTCAAATAGGCACTGGTAGGAAAGAACGGAGAAGAAAACCTTCAATCATGCCCGAGACAAATGTCCTATATTATCACAATTTTAAAAGGGGCATACCCTAGTGAATTGATGAACTACATTATATACACTTGAATACAATATATAAAGGGGCATACCCTTGATTATTACATCTTCATTTGATTATTCAAAACTACTACCATATGATATCAGGCCAAATTTCGATAATTCAACCTTCTGTGAGAAGAATATGTCATATAAAAGAGACTGCCAACTAGCTAATCATATAAAAAGGTTAGATAAAATAGAAACAAAAGGAAGATAATCCATCTGAGGGATCAGAATGATCAATGCCATCCTTAAATAGTTTACAAGTGAAAAATTAACCGGAGCCGTGAAAATTGCTAAGAGATGAAGGAAAACCAAGAGAATTCTAAGAAAAATGATAAGAACAAAACTACTATTATATACACCCCACTCATCTAATAAATGATAGGAACATTAAAAGGAATTAGTCCTACTTACTAATTCCTAACTAATAAGAATTTCAATCTAGATAATATCAAGTTTCTATTAACATAGCTAGATAATATCAAGTTTATATTAACAAAGCTAGATGTTATTAGAGTAGAGTAATGCAGATTTGAAATTACCTTAGAGCATCAATGAAAGATGTCAAGTAAAAGTAATCTATGGTACTTAATTACTAATACCACTAAGACCAATATGCAGTTGAAGTAATTAATAAGGAAAAGATTAATTGACATTTTGCAATTACATAAACACAGAGGAAAGGCTCACAGATGGGACCAAGATAAGAGGCCCATGCCATGGAGCCAAACCAAACCCACGAATCATAAAAATTAGCAAAGCCATGCCAATCATATACAATCCTAATTAGAAAGGAACATGAAGCATCAATATCTTATAGATACAAAGAAAAATCTAGAGATACTAGAAAGCTAAGTCAGCCTAACATAATATCATGCACCATGCATCTGAATCGAATGAAACCAATATGAACAAACTAAGCAAACATTGAATAGAATAGGAACTGAGCAAAGATCTTAGATCCACGGGATAAACCATAATTAACAACCTTCAAGCTTAAGAAATAACCAATCCGACTAAGTAGATTCATTCCAATCATTTCCAAACCTTTATGATACCTTCTAAGTCATTATCAAAAAACCAGAAAGTTTCCTAGAGAGGGAAAGCCATAAATGAATTTGATTAAGCTGAGATAATTCTTGAGAGCCAAAAACTAAAGTTCCCTCCAAGAGATTGTATAATCCTCCCCATTGGTATTATCGATCCTTAACCAACACCAAGCTAACAACTAGATCCTCAAACAAGAATAAATTAACCTATTGATAAATAAATAGAGTATTCATAAAATTTAATTTCTATATTTCTTAAAGTCTAAGCGTTTCAACATATTGAAGGAAATCTCATACATTGATCATATGCAATAGCCATATCAGAACGAATACTATAGATCAAGTCAAAGTAACATCCCATATAAAGAGATAAAATAAAACCAAAAATACTTAAAAGAAAAACTTGGACACATTTTGAGAGGAACTATCTACAACAAGCAACCCTAATTAGGAACATTAGGGTTACAAACCCTCAAAATAAAGCTTTATCCAGCAGAAACCATAAATTGAATAGATCATAGCCAGTTGCCATATATTATAAGTATATATTGAATTGTTCACATTATCAAAAGGATAAGTCTTGGAGATTTAAAATAGAGCTTTACAAAAATTATACATATATATCAAGCTAAGAGTCTAGACCAAAGGATCATTAAGTGTACTAACAAAACTACTATATATATCTAAACCATGAAACCCTAAAATACTAAATCTGACTCGAAGAGACTATCAAATTCAAGCTAGACCTTTGCCTTCCTTCCAATAGACCATGATTACATCTGTAATATTATTGTATTGCTCCACTTGATAATTGGGAGCGAATTCAAAGTCAAAATTCCCTTTTCTTGTCTTTTCTGCATTTGAGGTGCAGAAATCCAGATCATCCAGGTTATCAAATGCCACCCCTAGTTGAATGAAGGCATTAAAGAGGCCAAGATAATTGGTGAGCCATGTTGCATTATCTTTAGCTATGATTCCCCACAAAAGAAGAAGAAAATACAAGCTGGCCTCCATTATAAGCCATTCATGATAGAATGTTATGTTCTCTCAAATGACCAGAGATTGGCTACGAAGAGTAGTGACTAAATCCGGGTGGTCCAAAGGAAGATTCATGTATTTTTTAGGAAAGGGAATCCAAAATTTGTTGTCTATACTATATACCACTTGTTCTAATCCTTTCCTCCAAGTAGGGACAAACAAGTCACGACAAAGCCTTACAATGTCATCCGCTTGCACTTTGGCTCTTACCAGGCAGCCAATAAACAACCTGATAATATCACTATTTGTTCTCCATGTATATTGGTAGTCAAATAATCCCTCACTCAGAGCTTTTTTAATTGCAAAATGAGACATATCATCAACCGGATATAAAATCCAGTTCCACCTTTTTGGTTTCACTACCCCACAAAATGCCATAGTTCAATTTTTGGAGGCATGGAAAAGGGCAACATTGTACTCCATACTCTATGATGTTAATGAAACGTAAGACCCAGATGATAATGCCAAGAAATAACACAAGGAAACTTTTGGAGTTGAAATTATAAACTACAAACTCCGAATCACAAAAATAGGGCAACAGATAATAATTAAATGTGAAGTACAGAGCTTATGATATACCATAATGGAAGGCATGATTACTCAAAACTCTGGGTGATCAAACATATGAGGCTAACATAGGAATGATGAGAAAGGTACCATAACCATTCAACTTGTATAAATGATTCTTATAAGATAAGCCAAAGGTAAGCCTTATTAGGGAATAGAAGATTTAGCGATGATATATGAAAGACTAAGCAAGATGCGCGTGAAATGACACAAAAGAAATAATCAAATATGGAGACTATTAATTAAATTAATAAAATTAATAAGGATTAAAATAAAGGATAATTGGAAATTCAAGGAGCGTGAGAGTATCTTTTATTTAATAATAAAGAATTAACTCCATCTGCTCTTGAGTTTGCTAATTGATCTACGAGTTGATTGCCTTCTCTATAAATGTGGCAGATCCTATAATCATCTAGCTTATCTATTAGGGAGAGGACCACTTCTAATTGAGAGTTAGGGACCCAATTAGGAGTTTACCTTTTTCTAATAGCATTTACAATAATTTTAGAATCACCTTCAATAACAACTTTAGGAAGGTTAAGCTTAAGACATAACTTGATCCCTTGACAGAGGGCCTCAAGTTTTGCTAGATTGTTAGACGTAGGGAGAATTGGCATTGCTTTTTTGGCAATTCAAAGCCCATCCTCATTTTGAATAATGCATGCAATACTAGCTATACCTAGATTACCCCGAGCTACTCCATCAAAATTCAGTTTAACCCAACAACTAGGAGGTGATTCCCATTTATAATTTTTCCTAGCCTCTCTATTGACCTTAGAATAGTATAAAGGTGGATTGATCAAGTTAGGCCAAATTTTTTTCATGAGGCCATCCCAATTAGAGAATGAGCCTTCCTCTAGTCACGACTTCCTTAAATATGAGTTAGTTGTTTCTATAATACTAGCTTCTATTTTGGAGATAAGATCTTCAGGTTTAAGTTCCAAATTGTGAAAGATATGGTGGTTCCTTTCCTTCCAAATTTTCCAAATCAGGATAGAAGGGGAAATATTCCAAATTTTACTATAAACACCTTTGACAATGTTCGAGGGCCATCCCATAAGTAAATCAGTCAAAGAATTTGGGAAGGGGGAAGACCATCCCAACATCTGCCTGAGCCACTCCCAACAACTTTGGGAGTAAGGGCAGAGATACAAAAGGTGATCCATATTTTCATTATTTTGTTGACAAAGAATGCATCTAGAGGGGCCCTGGATGCCAAGAACTTTTAATCTATCCATTGATAGAATCCTATTCTGTATAGCAAGCCATAGAAATAATCCAGCTTTTGAAAGGTAGGAGGAATCCCAGTAGAGCTTTAATGGGATATCCACTAATTTTGGTCTATTAGCTTCTAGAATGGCCTTATAACCACTTTTGACATTATATTTCCCACCATTAGATGCAGCCCAAATTAAAGTGTCTCTTTTGTTAGATTGCTTAAGTTCCCCATCTTCTAAAATCTTCTCAAAATAATTAATTAACTCATCATCAAAACCTAAACCTTGGAGAGATTTCCATTTCCATACTAGAGAGCCTTCTGAGTCTATCAAGGTTTTATAATCCCTAACTTTTTTGCCCAACAGATCAATTAATCTATTTTTGAGAGTCAGTGGAATCTTGTAGGAAGAAAGTGGAGGTTTACCCTCCCAAGAATCTTCCCAGAATCGGGCCTCATAACCAAACCCAACATCCCATGTTAGGAATTTATTAATTAAATTGTGACATTTAATCATAAAGTTCCAACATTCTAAACCTTTAGGAGGAGAGATAATTTTGAAGATTGAAAGTGGGTCATCCGCAATTAGATATTTATTATAGAGAATCTTAGCCCATTTATGATTACTTTCGTGGTATAGTTGCCAAATGAGCTTTGCCCATAGGGCTTCATTTTGCCATAGTAAGTTTTTAATCCCTAAACCTCCTAAAGCCTTAGGTTTACAAATGCTCTCCCACTTGATGAGAGCCAATTTATTGTCATTGTCCCGATCATTCCAAAGAAAATTCCTCATTTTGGATTCAAGTTTTTTAAGATTCTGCTTAGAAAGAGGAAGGCATGAGAGAGGGTAAGTCGAAGTGGCTGAGAGGACTGCATGGATTTTAGTGCATTTCCCAGCCTTTGTGAGCCGTATATCCTTCCAAGAACATAACTTAGAGTCCAATTTGTCTAGGGTGTTGTCCCAAACCTTTCCTAATTTTAAATCTTTCTCTAGAGCTATACCCAGATATTTGCAATGAAAGGATCTTTTCTTATAACCCATAATCCTAAAAATTTGTTGTCCCATTTCTAGCTTAGTTTTTATGAAGAAGATTTTAGACTTAAGATCATTAATCTTCTATCCTGAGGCTTCCATATATGTATTTATAATTTTTTTGAGAGAGCAAGCTTTTGAGACCATATTCTTCCCGGGAAGAATAGTGTCATCAACAAACTGCTGGTGGGTTATATTAGGCAGATTTTTAGTGACAGTAATGCCCAAAATTCTCTGATTATTATATGCATTCGTCATGGCTCTCCCAAAGGCTTATGCCATGATGATGAAAAGAGAAGGGGATAAAGGTTCCCCCTGCCAGATGCCCCTCGATATGTCAAAAAATCCTTCTGGTGTACCATTGATGAGAACAAAGATTTTAGGTGTTGAGATAAATTTGAAAATTAGATTAATCCATTAATGAGAGAATCCAAAGGCTTCTAGTGTCTTGCATAGAAACCTCCAATGAACCGTATCATATGCTTTTTGGATATCTAGTTTCATGAGCATACAGGCTTCCTTATTAAGACAAGTAGAGTGAATAGTCTCTTGAATGGTAATGATGCCATCAAGAATGGATCTTCCCAGCATGAAGCCAATTTGTTCCTAAGAGATGATCTTGGGGAGGGTCTCTTTTAACCTATTTGCTAGAACTTTGGAGAATATTTTATAAACTGTATTGCACAAGGCTATCGATCTATAATCTTCTAGCAATTTAGGATCAAACTTCTTTGGAATCAACATGATAAATGAGTGGTTTATTTCGGTAAGAAGAGAACCTCCATTTCTGGAGGCTTTGATGGCTTTCCAAAGGTTTATACCTACAATGTCCCAAGAATTTTGGAAGAAGAAAGCCTGGAATCTGTCTGGTCCCGAAGATTTATCTAGATTCATATCGAAGACCACTTTATTAACTTCTTCTAAAGTGATGGGTTTGATTAGTTTTTTGTTATCTTCTTGAGTAACAACTTTAGGGATAACTTTTAGAAGACTAGATTGCATAGAATAATTTGAGCCTTTGTGATTATTCAATATATCCTGGAAGTATTTAACAAAGGTGTCTGCTATTTCTCCTAGTTTTTTAGTTAAAATTCCTTGCTGATTTTTTATGCGTGTGATTTTGCTCTTAGCTCTATTGTATAGGGTGGAGTTGTGAAAAAAAATTGTGTTATGATCACCTTCTGCCAGCCATTTTTCTCTGGATTTCTGTCTCCAAAAAATTTCTTCTTTGGCGAGTATAGCTTCTTGCTTAGCTAGCAGTTCCTTTTCAAGATTATAGCTCCTGTTATCCATACCCTTGCTAATAACTACTAATTTTAGTTCCTTAAGTTGGTTTTCTATGTCCAACTTTTCTTTGAAGATGTTGTTGAAGTGTTCTCTATTCCACCTAAGGATATGTTCCTTGAGCATCTTTAATTTATTAATAAAGACAAACATTTTAGACCCTTCATAGCTATCTTGTGTCCACCAAAGTTTGATGTTATTAAGAAATTTGGGGTCTAGGAACCACATTTTCTCACACTTGAATGGGTTTCTAGCTAGTTTGAGGGGCTCAATGAATTCAAATCTGATAGGGAAGTGATCAAATCCAACTATAGGAAAATTGAAGACTAAATATTTAAATTGTTGATGTCTAGCTCACCTTTTATCATAAATCTATCAAGCTTTTTTGCGATGTAAGAAAATTCCTTTCTCCTATTGTTCTACGTATAAATGTCATTATTGATAGGAGTATCAATTAGATTATCCAAAGCACACCTTTCTTTAAAGTCTCTAGATGCTTGTGATAGCACCTAAGTGCCTCCTATCTTTTCATTAATATCTAAAATAGTATTAAAGTCACCTCATAATATAAAGAATTCATTTTTTTGTCTCTCTAAGAATTGACCAATTCCATTCCAGACTAATTTTTTATCAGTATGGTTAACTAGACCATACACATTTATGACTATGAAGTTAAGATATGATTTTAGACTTTAAACTTTACCACTTATCCAATTGTTTGAACCATTGAGAATTCTAATATTAACCTTCCTTGGATCCGAAAGGATGTCCAAACCCATAGATGCCCCTAAAGATTCCTAAAATGTAGAACAACATACTCCTAGCATCCTACTAAATTTATCTATCTCTAATGAATTTAATTTAGATTCTTGGATTAAAATAACATCAGAATTAAAAGATTTGAGGTTATGTTTTAATAACATCTTTTTGTTAGGGGCATTGAGGCCCCTGGCATTCCAAGTGGTAAGCTTCATACCTGATCAAGAAGGCACTTCCCCTTCCCATTGTAGAAAATTTGATCTGTCTTCTGCTAATCCTTTCTAAGACCCTCTAATTCTCTAAGTTCCTTTAGAGACTTCCTAACTCTTTTTCCTTTTGTCTTGTCATAGCATGGGGACTTAGGCCCTTCTTGAGACATGTAGATACCTAGATACTCTATATTGACTTCTGTTGTCTAAACTATGTCAATCTTTCTTGATAGAAACTATCCCTGATTCTCTGAGTCAACTTTTGAAATAATTTGTTTAGCAAGCTCAGATTGTTTGATGAAAGTTGATTCCATGTCTTCCATTTGAATATTTAATATATCTCTTCTAAGATCTTCACATGAATAATTTTTCCCTCCTAATTGGAGGATCCTCTGAACAAGTTCCTCCTTCCGAGTTACCGAAGCCTTGTCAACATTGTCAGGAAAAAATACTTGGACTAAATCATCAATAAGTTGTTCAAACTTTACTCTTTGTATCTCCGCCATATCTATTTCAGCATATGAAGGATCTGTGAATCTTTCCTTGTTCAAAAATTCTTGAAGCTCTTTAACTAGTAAATTAGCTATCTAGGCACAGTCTTTGTCTACGTGTTGGATCCTACTACTAGGAGTAAAAGGTGAACTGCAGGTAGTAGCTAGAGTCTACTAGAACTTATTAAGTTTATCAGGGGACTCCACCATACTGTCTTTCACCGGATGTAGATTTGTTTGTGGGGAGCTAGGGTCCTTTTTTTGTTCTTTTTCCCTATTTTCCCTACATGAAGTGAACAACGTGAAGTTTTTGAGATCCTCTAATTGTCTTGCTTGATTATCCTTTGAATGTCCTACTTGCTAAGGGGCAAAAATCTCTTCTAAATGAATATCTTCACTTGTTGAACATACTATGCTTTCTAATTCCTTCTCATAAGATGTCTCTATTGATCTCTTAGTGAATATCTCCTTGTGTTGGCCCATATTTCCTGTTTGAGTTGTGCTAGAGGGGGCAGCTATTAGAGCTTCCTTGGCATGACTTGTTGTCTCATTCTGATTCACCTATGTTAAAGGACCCTTAGTGGTGTCTATTTCAAAATCAATTAGTAAATGGTTCTCCATTTCCTCATTGACCTTCTCTTTACTTTCCATGTTAAGTTTAGTTTGAACATTTCTTGATCTATTCTCCTGCTCTGCTCCTTTATTTGTATAATTTATTATCCATGTGGAAAGCATTTATGATCCTTTGATTACATTGTCTCTATTTATTTGTTGCTAATGTATAGTACCACCATATCCATTTTTGCTTGTGTCCTTACTACCCTTGACTGCTGCCTTTTCCTTTTTTCCCCTATATTTTTTGTGGGACATGCCACTCACATCTAACTTTTTTTTACCTTTGGTGTCAGTTGTTGTTACTAATTTAAGCCTTCCTTCATCGAATAAACATTCTTATGACCCTTTACTAATTATACCTTCAATATAGAGCAGCTCTTTCTGAACTTGATTTTCCTGATTCTTGGTTGGGGTTCTCTGCCTTCTATGATCCCTGATCCCCTTTATAGATATGGAAGTTAATATCATATGATGCTTTATTAGTGATAATTTTCTTTTGAAATTCAGAAGGATGATTAAAATTGGTGTTAATAAGCACTTTAACACTATTATAGCAATAAAAGGATGCATCAATTCCTCTAACTTCGCCAACAAAAAATCCTATGGTGTTAATAATATCTACTTGACAGAATTCTAGAGGAAGCGAAGGCATAGTGAACCATGAGGGAATCATGCATTCTACCTTTTCTACATGAAATTCATGCGACCATTCTATGAATTTGACACAGTGACCCTTAAAAAAACATACAGAGACTGAAATAAATGTTTTTTTGACAAATTCTTCTTCACATTTTAAAAATAAAATCCTATCAGAATAGTGGAAAATACTTACTTGGTCCTCATAGTTTTCCTCTAGCCAGTCAGATAAAAGAGGGAAATCTCTGAGGGGACCATTCCAAATTTTGAAAACTCCTCCCTTAAGAAATTCGTTCTAGCTATCTTCAACTACTTTGTTTGAAATCCTAACAGGCTTATCTGAAATCTTAAGCAGAGTCAAACCAATGGATATCTTAGGGTTTGATGGAGAAGAATTATATGTTTTACGGCAGTGTGGAGGGATATAGGAAGAGGGTGAACCTGAATAAGATAAAGATTTTCCTAATGGGGGCGTTACCGGTAGTGATTGACTTAATGCAATGGGGGATAGCTTATGAAGCTAGGGATGCACATATTTCATTAGGTTAAAGATTCATAATTGATTATCTAAATGTTTCATAGTGAGGATAGGGAGATGAGAAGAGATTCCAGAAGAACCTGTGGGAGTGAATTCCAAACTAGTTTTCATGCATATGTTTCCATTATGATGGATCTGATGCCCTCCATTCCATTGCTCACTAGGGGTGTTTCCTACGAGTTCAAATACTGCAAAACTATTGGCAATCTTTATTGCAAATCTATCATCGCGTATATCCAAAGGATCCTTATAAAACTACCTTCACTCTATAGCTAGAGGAGTGCTCTAGCATCCATTTCCATAGGTACTTAAGTTCCTCAGGATCCTCTTCTTATTTCTTTGCAGACGTTTCCGCCCTAGATTTTTCGCGGGATTTTGAGGGTTCAGCATTTTCGCATAAGCAAAGAAGCAAAGAGGGATTTTCTTTTTAGATTACGTCAAAATTTTGACAAAATTATGGCGACTTTGTTGAAATAATAATTATTAGAATTAACTTACCAAAATAATTCTACATTTTAATTTTTTGTTATAAATTTTTTATTTATATTTTAACTATAAAAAATGATTTTAAAATCTTAATGTAAAACTCTTTAGGTTTGGGTCCCTCTAAAAAATATCATGTTTTATTCTTAATTGAAACTTACCAAAAATATAACTTAAATTTAGATACAAAATCAAAATTAATAATTAAAGAATTACAAAACCATTCTAATTTTAGTCCTTAGTTCTTAAACAATTTAAATTATTTTTTAATTATATTATTAAATAATTCATTTTTCTAGTGTGTGTGTGTATCATAAGTTTTTTAGTTTTAAAAAATTATTTGTGACAATTTGGTACACATTTTTGAAAAATATTAAATCATAAAATTATTCATAAATAAATACTTTTCTCTCTAACATACATCATTAATACTTAACACCCTAAACCTTAGCTGTAAGTAGGATATTTGCATACTAATATAATTTTAAAAATTCTTAAGACCAGAACTATAAGCTTATACCCATCTACGATTATTGATATTAAAAATAAATTTGACATTTCTTTGTAATATAAGTTTGATGGATTCATCGGTACATATAAAAAATCAGAAATCAGGTAAGTAAAGTTTTGGCCCTAATTTGGATCGGCATAATCTTTTGGCCTGCAAATTGATGAAACAATTACCATTCTTGTAATGCTTTCTATTTGGATCAAATTTTGTGGCGGTTCCATTTTGTCTTTTGACACCTTCCAAAAAGCCCGATACAAACACGATTATGGATGCTGATGTGGTATTTTTAGTTCTGCCCCAGTTAAAATTCTTAGTAAGAGCCAATAAAATTGTTTCATTTAGTCCTTTAATCATATCATTGCAAGGCTTTGCTCACAAAATATGATCGATGGTTACCCTCTCACTGCTAAATATGAATGCTGTCATATTTCCGCTGCCCACAAAAAAGGCTTTGCAAGTTTCTATGCGAGAGAAGGAGCGAGTCTCAAAGCGAAATATTGGAGTTACTGTTTCTGCAGATGGACAGCTGGCATGTTTTTGCTAAAAGGTGAGCAAATATTAAAAAAAATTTGCAGAAGAAGATGTTGGGGTTACTATTTTCGTATGGCTTTGACAGTTGGCATTACAGATTTTTCTCCTTACATGCAGGCAAGCCATGTGTTGTTGTGTTGTTTAACATGAAATAATAATAAAAGGGAGAAGCATTCCACACACTAGATTTGGGGTTTCCATCGATGCACGGGCAACGAGAATCCTAAGCAATGTAGTGAAGAAAAATCCCATTTGATTTGTGCTTCATGAACTAAGCCCACTTTCTCTCCATCTGATCAAGCGTTATCTGTTCGTGGATCATCCTCAGCACTGATTGATATATTCCAAACTGGCCATTCTACATCTGTATAATCTTCCTATGATTACGATCAGATTTACCAGCAAATAGAGCTGCAAATTTACTTTTTGGTTTCCTCCCAATTTGTGTCATACTGTGTCCAAATTGTTTCTTTGAAGTAGCATAGTGATTATTGATTTCATAAGAAGAATTGTGCAGAGTAGATAATGGAGCTTAACATGGTAAAATTAGACAGCTGCTAGAATGAAAAGTACTGGAGCAATTTCCAGATAAATTTAGGACAGAGGAATAATTTCATACAAAGATCAATCTTCCTAACAAAGATTCAAAATATGAAAGCTGCAACTTCAATAACTAATGTAATATACGATTTTCTTTTGTAAGGATTCGCCTTCCGGATCAACCAGGAACACTATTCTAAGAATGTACAGGCAATAGTAACTGATTTGACCAAAAGTAGTGATTCTTAATTTAATTTAATTTATCTTTTAAAGAAAAAAAAAAGGACAGAGATAAATGCTTTCCTATTCGGAAGGTACATAGGTCGCATTTATATTCCTTTGGCAACGTACTTTCCCCATGGTTTTAATAATTTCAATTGATTGTCTTTGATTCATCGACCCAAAATGTCCTTTATTGTATTGAGGATTTGTTTGACAGTTTTGACGAGTTTGATCACCTTTATGCATATAAATATATATCTGATCTTCTAAAAACTGACAAATTTTGAGTATTCAGGGACCATCTGTTAGGCGGCCAAAGCAGAATGAACAAGAGGTACGTTAAAGAAGTTTCAGCTGTGGCATCACCTGGTAGAGTGTCTAGAAGGAACTGGAACTGTTCATATTAAGAGGACTACCCAACAAGACATAATGAGAGTTGGCTTGTTAAAATATTTGGACAAATCCAGTTGCTATTCTGCTGCCTGAAATCCAAAACGTCAAGATTTTGTTTACTTTGGTGGCCATGCGGTTAATTAAATGTTATATTTTCTACAAAATCCCTCGAATATATCTGTTGAAGAGATTATTAGTCCAAAGATACTAGATTTCTACTTTTCAAAAATTATTATTTTATTTTCTTTCTAAATTTAACTACTTAATGATGGGCATTATTTTCTCTAATGTTCTTTGTTTTCAATTGCCAAATAGGATTACTCCCATTTTTATATGTTGTACCTTAATTGCACTACATATGTACTTCAGCATGCAGCAGGATATATTTTCCTTAAATATATTTTACAGTCTACTAAAACCCGTATTTTATCTCCATCTTCTTATACTGGGTTTTTGGGCTTTTGCTCCTGAAATTTCTATCAATGGTTAATGAAGGTGAAACAAAAATACAATTCAGAATTTTGTATTTATTCCTTTTTGGGGAAACTAGTGGCTACGGAGTCTGGAACTTCCAATAGAAACTTGAGAGGCCTTTTGATTTCTCGGCTAGGCTAGTCAGGTTCCTAGCAGCAAAGAAAATAAAAAGTTATTATATGTAGAATTGGCTTTTTAAGCTCTTCCATCTTATAATGGATATTATTATAATTTATAATACGTCTTTCAATTATCATAACAATTCTTTCTATCTTAGGTAGGAACTTAGCTGCCATGCAGCTCTTGTTAATTGGGGTTATGAAGTTTTTAATTTATAATTTCTTTGTTGATGTTTTTTTCTTTTCTATAGATAATAGGTAAGACTATCTTTAACTAAAAGAATTATAAGTCTTAATTGATTTTTTTAATAATCCATTCAATATTATTACTTTTAGAGTAGGATTGTACTCATACTATTGATCACTTAAATTGTTGGAATATTTAATGCTATTGACATTTGTCCCTGGAGCCAAATGCCCACCTGCCATCCTTGATGGACTCCAAAACAAACATAAAACATAAATGTGATGGGTAAGTTTTGAAATCATGAAAAGAGGGGGGGGAATATGACAAAAGGAATGTTTTCATTTCATTCATTGAGAGTGTGTGTTCAGCAGAACAAAGAAGAGAGTCAGTTCAGAATTCAATAGATGAAAAGTTTACCAGAGCAGAGAAAGAAGAAGAAAAAAGTGATCAGCAGATCTAATCTCTCCAGTTGCATGTGTTTCCCCTGTTCACTCTGTAAGTTCATTTTTGTTGGATTTGTCCTGTTGAAGCAGTGATTGCTCTAGGCACCATTGTATGCAGTCATTAGAGCTGCAAGTTTGAAGTATTGAAGTTGTTTAAAGTTTTAGGGTTATTTTAAGATTTTCTGGTTGAAGCCGAATGCTCCCTGATTTTGTAATGTTTTTAATCTCAGTTGAATAGAAAGCAAGCAGGCATACTTGAATCCATTGATTCTTCTTCTATTCATTGCATTTGATAAGTTTGTTTAGAAGCTTCAAGCATTGGCTCTCTGATTTTAATGGTGAAAGCATTCATGTTGAAATTCTTCTAAGTTATATTTATCTTCTAGTTTGAGCCAAGCTCACTCGGCATCCACTGCTGTCGAGCATTGCTTTTGTGTGTCGAGCTAACTCAGCACCTATTGCCTGTCACTCAGCACCTTCACGTGCCAAGCAACTTGTCACTCAGCACCTTCACATGCTGAGCAAACTGCCACTCGACTCCTTAAGGTGCCGAGAAAAATGCCACTCGGCACCTTCATGTGGCGAGCAAGTTGTTTTAGGTTTTAGAGTTGTGAGTTTTAATTGAATTCTATATTTCTCATATAAATTACTAAGATTGTTGTGTATTTGTTTGAGGATTTTCTCAAGATGCAATCACAAATTGTATAACTTCCCTATCAAAACTTGGTCATCATGAAAATAGAAACATAAGTATTATCAATTTTGCTTCCATCTAAATGCCTTTTGGTCTTCTTTCTCACTATGGTATCCATGATGCTTATGCCTCAGGCTTGCACCATAGTTTTTACTGGTCTTAGTGGCACTCCTTGCAAATATCTTATTATTAAATATGCCATATTGACTACAATATATTTTCCCTCCCTAAATTTTAGATGGTTTGATTCCAAACTGTTGATGCCATAAGTGGATTGTATGCCACCTGTACTAAAGCCTTCTCTCTATCTGCATTCATCATATTCTTAATGTCATCCCCCAGCATCTTTGGTATATACTATATGATATGTATATTGTTTTCTAAGATATATATTATCCTCCACAATAAGTATATTATCTTCTATCGTTGAAGCATTACCCTCTATGCTATCTATAACATACTTCTTCTATGATATATTATTCACTACTTACCATATCCTACAATCGCTATCTATATGTCCTCTAAACTCATTGCAATTGCCTATTGCAACCTATGTTTTTCTAGCAATAACTTCCTTACTTCCTCCATGAGTTATTTCTCCATCGTATTGCTTGTTGTAAATATAATTTCAACTTTGAGTGAAGCTTCTATTCTCTTTTTGTTTTCCTGTGATATCGTTTGAAACAACTTCAGTCACGTTGGAGTTGTATCCTTGACATGAATGCATTAGCAACATATCTTTGCATGGATGTTGAGTACAATATAATGATTGGATAATTTATATTTCTCCTCCATGTGTAACTATATCTTCCATTGGTTGTGCTAGCATTTATTAATATCATCAATACTGGAATCTAAATTCCCAATCTGTCTCTGGTTATATATCTCCATTATTCCCCCATATTGTGAGAAATATTAATGTAAATTTAAATTTAAACTCACAACCCTAACCCTAAAAATTTTACTCAATACTCACAATTGTCGAGTGCCAGTTTTTCTCGGCACGTGAATGTGTCGAGTGGCAGGTTGCTTGGCACTTGAAGAAAAGTGCTTGGCATAGGAAGGTGTCGAGTGCCAAAAATAACTCGATACTTTCTCGGCACTTGATGGTGCCAAGTGACAGGCAACAGGTGCCAAGTGAACTTGGCACAAAGAGAGCTTGACAGCAAATGCCGAGTATACCCGGCTCACAAAGGAAATGCTCGGCAACAATAGATGTCGAGTGAGCTCGGCTCCAACAAAGAAATTATAACTTAAGAGATTTCAACATGAATGCTTTCACCATTAAAACCAGAGAGCCAAAGCTTTAATCTTTCAAACAAGTTTCTCAAATGAAACATGCAAGGGAAGATCAATAAATTCAAATATGCTTGCTTGCTTTCTATTCAACTAAGATTTAAACTATTACAAAATCTGGGAGCATTCGGCTTCAATCAGAAAACCCTAAAATAACCCTAAACTGATTATGCTTCAAAAAACTTTAAACCTGCAACTCTAATGGCTGCATACAAAGGTGCCTAGAGCAATCATTGTTTCAACAGGATGAATCTAACAATGACAAACTTACAGAGTGAACAGAGGAGACATGTGCAACTGCAGGCACAAACTTCCTTCCTCTTCGTTCTCTGCTCAGCTCTGCAACTTCTCTCTGATCTGCTTAATCTACAAACTCTACTACTAGAATAAATGTAGAAACATTCCTTTTGTCTTCTAACCTAAAACATTTTTCCCTCTCATTTCCAAATTTGAAAATCTCACCTACCGCATTCATGTTTTCTATCTGTTATGGGTCATCAAGTGGTAGGTGGGCATTTGGCTCCAGGGGGAAATGTCAACGCTGCATTAAGTTTTCCAACACTCCCCTTTTGTCCTGAGCCAAACAAAACCAGGATCACAATTGATCCACATCAACTACACCAAGACACTCTCTTAGGTGTACAAAAGGTCCAATGACTAAAGGCTTAGTAAAGATGTCTGCTAGCTGCTACTCAGACTTACAAAAATTCATTTTCATATCCCCATTCTCCACCAGCTCTCTGATGAAGTGATATCTAATCTCAATATGCTTGCTTCTCCCATGGAAGACTGGATTCTTAGACAATGCAATTGATGAGATGTTGTCATAAAAAATTGTGGTTCCATCCTCTTGCCTTTCATTCAAATCTATCAAGATCCTCCTTAGCCAAATTGCTTGACATGCTGCTGCATTTGCTGCAATGTATTCAGCCTCTACTATAGATTGAGCAACAATAGGTTGCTTCTTGGATGCCCATGAAATTGCACCCCATCTTATATGAAACATGTATCTGGAAGTGCTCTTCCTATCATCTAAACTTCCAGCCCAATCACTATCAGTATAACCAACCAACTTGAAATCATCATTTGCAGTATATAAAATTCCAAATCCCTTGGTACCTTTCACATACCTTAGCATCCTCTTTCCTGCTTGCCAATGGAAATCCTTTGGTATTTCCATAAATCTAAAAATTAGACTTACTGCATGCATTAGGTCTCGCCGAGTTGCAGTCAAATACATTAGACTTCCAACCATACTCTTGTATAGTGTTGGATCCACTCTCTTGCTAGAGTCTTCCTTGCTCAACTTCAGACCTACTGCTATTGGTGTGGGGGATACCTTACTGTTCTACATATTAAATCTCTCCAAGATCTGCCCTGCATATTTTTCTTGAGGGATGAAAATGCCATCATGCATTTGTTTTACTTCTATGCCTAGAAAGTATTTCAAGAGACCTAGGTCTATCATTTCAAATTCACCTTTCATGGCCTCTTTGAATTCAACAATTAGAGCCTTGTCATTTTCAGTAAAAATCAAGTCATCTACATACAAGACAACAATCAATACATTACCATCTGCTACCTTGATGTAAAGAGTGGGCTCATCATTGCTTTTGCTAAAGCCATTGCTCATCAAATATGAGTCAATCCTACTGTACCATGCATGTAGAGCTTGCTTGAGCCCATAAAGAGCTCTCTTCAATCTATATACTTTGTTCTCTTCACTTTCAACTTCATAACCAGGTGGATGCTCCACATACACTTCTTCTTTCAATACACCATTTAGGAAGGCAGACTTCACATCCATTTGAAATACCTTCCACTTGTGCTAAGTTGCAATTGCTATGACAGCATGCACGGTTTCCATTCTTGCAATCGGGGCATAAGTCTCATCATAGTCTCTTCCACACTGCTATTTGTAGCCCTTGACTACCAGCCTTGCCTTATGCCTATCAATCTTGCCTTCAGCATTGCATTTTGTCTTATAGACCCATTTCACTCCAATCACTTATTTCTTTGGAGGCAATTCAATTAGCTCCCATGTCTCATTCCTTTCTATGGCATCTATTTCCTCATCTATGGCATTACACCATTTCTTCTCCTTAATAGCTTCCTCAAAATATATTGGATCACTATGAGAAAATAATGCAAAATTAACAGTCTCATCATAATCTTCATACCTTTCATCTTGGTATATCTCCCTAAGACTCTTGGTCTTTCTTGGTAATAGGGAGGAGAGTGTGGGATTAGAATCTTCATTGCTGCTACATTGTCGACTAGCTCAGTCTTCACTAGTACTCAGCACTGACACTCGGTCATGCCTAGAGGAGCTCCGCAATGACTGAACCTGCTTGCCTTTTCATCTATTTGCTCCTTCTTCTTGATGTTCATCAGCATCTTCTTCACTCATAATTGGCACTTTACTTGAAGTGCTTGGTGACTCATCAATTTGTCCATACCAAGATTGATTTTCAAGAAATTCCACATCTCTTGAAAGCATCATCTTGTTGTTCAATGGATCATACAATCTGTATGCCTTTGATTTTGGGTTGTACCCTGTGAAAATGCATTTCACACCTTTGTCATCCAATTTCTACCTTTGCTCTTTAGGCACATGTGCATATGCAACACATCCAAACACCCTTAGGTGTTCAACTGTCCATCTTCTTCGTGACCATGCTTCCATTAGAATTTTGTCACGAACTGCCTTTGTAGGACACCTATTAATTAGGAAAAATGTTGTTGCCACAGCCTCTCCCCAAAATTCAGTTGGGAGACCTTTCTCTTTCATCATGCTCCTTGCCATTTCAACAATGGTTATGTTCTTTCTTTCAGCCACTCCATGCTGCTGTGGTGTATAGCTGGTTGTGAGCTCTTTCTTTATGCCATGTTTCCTGCAAAAAATTACAAAATAATTGGAGGTATACTCCCCTCCTCTATCTGATCTAAGGACCTTGATACAGTGTCCACATTCTCTTTCAGCCTGGGATTTAAATTCTACAAATTTATCAAATGCTTCAGATTTGTTCTTTAAGAAATACACCCATGTCCTACGACTGAAATCATCAATGAATGTCATAAAATAAGTACTCCCCTCAATGGAAGTAACTTGTATATGACCGACTAGGTCGGTATGCACTAACTCTAATGGATATCTAGCCCTCCTAGAATTTCCAGAATTAAAGGAAAGCCTATGTTGCTTACCCAAAATGCAAGCCTCACACTTGTCACATGAATTTACTATTCGTGGCAAACCTTCTACCATTCTTTTATTTGACAATAAATTTAAACCAGCATAGCCAAGATGACCATACCTGAGGTGCCATAGCCGTGAGGGGTCTTCAATCACACTCCTTAGAGCTGATTGTGTGTGAGGTGCAGCACAAACTTGAGATGAGAAACATGTCTCTATCCTCAAAGGAAACATTTTGTTCTTTTTTATTTGAACTGCTGCAAGTAAGTTCTTACCCCCATCCTTTTCATGAATGACACATGTGTCATTCTCCATCAGCACTTTGTATCCATTTTGAATGAGCTGACCAATGCTCATCAAATTGTGCTTCATACCAGGGGCAAAATAAATATTTTGTATTTCTCTTTTCTCACCTTTCTTGGTGCGGACCATTATAGATCCTTTGGCCACAACTGGTAGGGTTCCATTTTTACCCATTTTAATTTCAGATTTGAAACTCCTGTAAATGAATGAAAACAAGGTTTCATTACCACTCATGTGGTTGCTACATCCACTTTCGAGGTAGAAAACCTCAAGGATTCCTTTTTCACCAACATTATACATGATCAAGGCAACAGCATTGGGCCCACTTCCCATATTTACATCAGCCACATTTGCTTGTCCTGACTGATCATTCTGCTTCTTCTAGCATTCATTTTCATAATGCCCATATTTATGACAGTAGTAGCATTCTACATTATTCTTATTTGAGTTGTAGTTTTTCTTACGTCCTCTTGAAGTATTTTTTGAGCTACTTGCTCCATCTGCTCTTCCTGAGCTTTCTGCTGCAGCATTTCTTTGTCCTCCATTTCCTCGGCCTCTACCTTTAGAGTTTCTGCCTGAGCCATTTCTTCTTCTCCCCCTTCCTCTTGGATTTTTCTGAGCCTTGAATTCTTTCTCTTGGGTAGAAGAAGATGTGGATCTACTGAGCCTATACTCATGGGTTTGAAGAGAACCCATCAACTCATCCATTGTCAAAGTAGTGAGGTCTTTTGCCTCTTCTATGGTCATCACCAAATGGTCATATTTATGAGGTAAACTCCTCAATATCTTTTCCACTATTCTATGCTCTTGATAGTCTTCTCCATTTGACTTCAATTGGTTAATCACATTGGAGGTCCTTGAACTGAAGTCTGCAACTGATTCATTTTCCTTCATCTGAAGGTTCTCAAACTCCCTCCTTATATTCTGTAGCTTTACGGTACGAACTTTATCAATCCCCTTGAAGTTCATCTCAAGGATATCCCATGCTTCCTTTGCATAATTTGCTTCTGCAATCTTTGGGAATATAGTCTTTGTCATTGCTACTTCAATCAAACTTAATGCCTTAGCATCCTTCCTCCTTGACTCTTTCAAATGAGTCTTCTGTGCATTTGTGAGGGCAGCATACTGAGTTGGATTAGTCACATCATTGAATCCATTAACTACAAACTCCCACAAATCATTTGCAACCATAATGGTCTTTATCTTCTTTGCAAATGTATCATAATTCTGTTCATTAAATGATGGTGGCTGTTGCCATATCTTTCTCGCATCTCCTACCATGTCAAATATCCCAAGAAAAAAAATATCCTAACTCACTGTGGATGTGGGGCCTCAAAGCTCTGATACCATGTGAGAAATATTAATCTAAATTTAAATTTCAACTCATAACCCTAACCCTAAAAATTTTTCTCAGCACTCACAATTGTCGAGTGCCAGTTTTACTCGGCACGTGAATGTGCCAAGTGGCAGGTTGCTCGGCACTTGAAGAAAAGTGCTCAGCACAAGAAGGTGCCGAGTGCCAGAAATTACTTAGCACTTGATGGTGCCAAGTGACAGGCAACAGGTGCCGAGTGAACTTGGCACAAAGAGGAGCTCGATAGAAAATGCTGAGTATGCCCAGCTCACAAAGGAAATGCTCGGCAACAATAGATGCCGAGTGAGCTCAGCTCCAACAAAGAAATTATAACTTAAGAGATTTCAACGTGAATGCTTTCACCATTAAAACTAGAGAGCCAAAGCTTTAAGCTTTCAAACAAGTTTCTCAAATGCAACATAAAAGGGAAGATCAATAGATTCAAATATGTTTGCTTGCTTTCTATTCAACTGAGATTTAAACAATTACAAAATCTAGGAGTATTCGGCTTCAACCAGAAAACCCTAAAATAACCCTAAACTGATTATGCTTCAAAAAACTTTAAACTTGCAACTCTAATGGCTGCATACAAAGGTGCCTGGAGAAATCACTGCTTCAACAGGATGAATCTAACAATGAAAAACTTACAGAGTGAACAGAGGAGAGACGTGCAACTGCAAGCACAAACTTCCTTCCTCTTCATTCTCTGCTCAACTTTGCAACTTCTCTCTGATCTACTTAATCTGCAAACTCTACTACTAGAATGAATGTAGAAACATTCATTTTGTCTTCTGACCTAAAACATTATTCCCTCTCATTTCCAAATTCAAAAATCTCACCTACCGCATTCATGTTTTCTATCTATTTTGGGTCATCAGGTGGTAGGTGGGCATTTGGCTCCAGGGGCAAACGTCAACGCTGCATTAAGTTTTCCAACACATATGACCATAACAAATCTATTCAAACTTAACAAAGGCTGATTTTCCTTGACTGAGACTTTCCACGTAGAAAATTTTCAAGAATTATATTCTTTCATCTGTAGATAATTCATAGTCAAATATGCAAAGATAAACATACCCAAGTGCCCGAGATATCAATACTTCAGCATTATTTTGCATGTTTACTAAAGGATTCAATATAATTGATTCCAAAAAATGATTGAAGTCTCTCAACAACTATATACATTGTTCCATGTTTAGAAGATAAATGTAAACTTGAACATATTTAGAGTTTTTAAAGCCCAAGTGTTAAGGAGGTCAAATTCATAAAATATATACAACTGTGAACATGAAATATATACAACTGTGAACTTTTTGAGAACAAAATCCTTTTGTAATGGGTAAGTAGCGAATGGTTTATAGTGGCATCAACTCTTTTAGAAATAAATTGTTTAGATTGCAATCACTTCACCCATGGAAAATAAGAAAACAAGATTCAATAAGTGCATAGAAAGCCATATCTGGAACCTGGTTCAGATGATTGTCAACTGGTTTCTCCCTTAGTCTCCTTCTTTTTCCAAACCTCCTACTCAGGTTCCTAGCAACACAAAATATAAAAAGTTACCATATGTAGAATTGGCTTTTTAAGCTCTTCCATCTTATAATGGCTATTATTATAATTTATAATAGGTCTTTCAATTATCATAATAATTCTTTCTATCTTAGGCAGGGGCTTAAGTTGCCATACAGTGAACGGCTTAAACATCACACACTAAGGCTTGATTCCTAGTGCAAAAGTGTTAAATAGTCAAAGTTTGACTTACTTTCCTAGGCTTAATTTCTTCCTTAGGGTGTGATGTTTAAGGTTGGCCGCCATACAGCCCTTGTTAATTGGGGTTATGATTTTTTTAGTTTATGATTTATGTATTGATGTATTTTCTTTTCTATGGATAAGAGGTAAGACTATATTTAACTAAAAGAATTATAAGTCTTAATTGATTTTTTAAATAATCCATTTGATATTATTACTTTTAGAGTACGATTGCAGCCATATTGTTGATCACTTAACTTACAAAGATTGTTGTGTATTTGTTTGAGGATTTTGTCAAGATGCAATCACAAATTGTATAACTCTCATAGACATATAACTTCCCTATCAAAACTTTGTCATCACTAAAAATAGAAACATGAGTATTATCAATTTTGCTTCCATCTAAATGCCTTTTGGACTTCTCTCTGACTATGGTATCCATGATGCTTATGCCTTGGGTCTTCACCATAGTTTTTACTAGTCTTAGTGGCACTCCTTACAAATATCTTATTATTAAATATGCCATATTAACTGTAATATCTTTTCCATCCCTGAATTTTAGATGTTATGATTCCAAACGGTTGATGCTAGAAGTGGATTGTATGCTACCTGTACTGAAGTCATCTATCTATCTGCATTCATCATACTCTTAATGTCATCCCCCAGCATCTTTGGTATATACTATATGATATGTATATTATTTTCTAAGATATATATTATCTGTTGAAATATTAATTGCATATAGTCATTTGCCCTTGGAGCCAAATGCCCACCTACCACCTAATGAATTACAAAATTGTCAAAAAAATTGAATGCAGGTAGGTGAGTTTTTAAACTTGGAAATGAGAGGGAAAACATTTTTTTAATAAGACAAAAGGAATGATCTAATTCATTCGACCATTAGTTGAAGAGATTAGGAGTTGCAAAGTAGAGCAGAGAAGGAAGAAGAAAGAAATTAATCAACAGATCCAGTCATCAGAGTGCAGAGATAGAAGGAAGTTCATTTCGTGCCTATAGTTGCACGTTTTTTTGGTCATTTTGTAAGTTAATTGTTTGTTGAATTTTTCTTGTGAAGCAGTGATTGTTCCAAGCACTATTGTATGCATCCATTAGAGCTACAAGTTTGAAGTTTGAAGTTTTACTAGTTTGAAGTTTTAGGGTTATTTTAGGGTTTTCTGGTTGAAGCTGAATGCTCCTTGACTTTGTAACAGTTTTAATCAAAGTTGAATAGTAAGCAAGTAGGCATACGTCAATCCATTTTTCTTCCTCTATTTATTGCATTTGAGAATTTTATTGTTGGAAGCTTCATATTTTAGCTCTTTGGTTTTAATGGTGAAAATATCCAGGTTGTAAATCTATCACTTGGTCTTGTCTTTGTTTGAAGTTTTCTCTCTGCAGTTATTGTCAAGCTCGCTCGGCATCCACTTCTACCAAGCTCCACCCTGCAGTGGTGACCAAGCTCACTCAAAATTGCTTACTATCTAGCTTTCTCGACATCCATTTAGGCCAATTTTCTTTTCACGTGCCGAGTTCACTCGGCTCCTTCTTGTGTTGACTTAGCTCAGCACCTTCTCCTATCACTCGGCATCTATTGGTGCCAAGAAAAACTGGCACTTGGCAATAGTTGTTGCCAAGCAAAAAATTTTGAGTTGTGATTTATTTTCCACATGGTATCAAAGCTTTGAGGCCCCACATCCATAGTGAGTAGAGCAATTTTTTTAGGATATTTGATATGGCAGGAGATGCAGGAAAGATATGGCAGCAACCACTGTCCTTTAATGGACAAAATTATGATACATGGGAAAATAAGATGAAAACCATAATGGTTGCAAATGATTTATGGGAGTTTGTGATAAATGGGTTCAATAATGTGATAGAACTAACTCAGTATGCTGCTCTCACAAATCCACAAAAGACTCAATTGAAAGAGTCAAGGAGAAAGGATGTTAAGGCATTAAGTCTTATTGAGGTAGCAATGACAGAGATAATTGATATATTTTAATCTTCCTGCAAAAATTCATAATTCATATTGCCCTTCCCGCCTTTCAAATGTCCATAATCAAATACCTGTGGAAATATTAAAATACCAAGCTTTGAACCTTATAATGTATTTTTTGCGGCCCGCAAGTTCTCTGCCGTCAGATCTAAGGATGATCGACAGTTGGCACTATCTCGCCATTGGAAGCTCCACGAGATTTATGTTAGCGACATGGCACCCAAAGGACATGTGTCTGATGGGTCTAGCTTGCAGGGAAGACATCTTTCAGTGGGTCAAAAAAGTTCCATAGCACCGTGGGCGCTATGTCGCTATCATGTATTGGCCAAAAAATCTTCATAGCGACATAGCGCCCGACGGAAATGTCTTACGGTGGGCGGTCAATTTCACGGGCCAAAAATTTCAAAAGGTAGCAAGGCGCCATATCGCCATCGAAAAACTCACAAGTTTTTCGATAGCGACATAGCGCCCACCTGGTCAGAGAGTGTTTCTATGGTGAGTCCTAGTGTTTGGCGGGCAGGTTTGCAGCAACAAAAAAGTCACCATGGCGAGACCTTCAGGCAAGTGGTTGGGTCCCATTTTGTACCTCATCTGCCCGGTTGGTGGAGTCCAGTGCCATGGTGGTGAATCATTGGAAGACACGTGCAAATCAGAAGACATGTCATCGTTCGGCGCCATGGCACTATGGGAAGTTGGCCCCAATTTTCCCATAGCGACATAGCGCTTGGGCGCCACGTGTCCCCTCAGTAGAGTCAAAGCAGTACGGACCCTCCAGGTTGGTGCCTTGTCAGACCAAGGTGGTGCTTCGTTAGGTCAAAGGGGAACAACCACGTATGCCAGGTCAGAATACAGATAGATCGTGGGACCGGATCTTCAACGCGGCTAGTGCAATAAAAGGTTAAGATCTCCACCGTCTGATCTGTAGTGATCAAGGGCAGGTGCCATCGCGCTATGGAAGAGTTGCACAAGATTTATGATAGCGAGTTGGCACCTGGAGAACATGTGTCCTCATGGGTCCAAGTTTGGAGGCACAGGAAATATAGATAGTTGGCACGTGGCCGGTTCCCATTGATTGATACCCTAAGAGGCAGGGGGCAGTATCTTTCTCACTGTCGTCAGATCAAGGAGAATTGACGGAAGATGCCATGTCACTATGGTGAAGTTGTGCGATCTTTACCATAGCGACAAAACGCCCATCCGCCATGTGGATCAGCAAGGCCAAGTCTCACCAAAGTATGCCAAGTGTCATTTGAGTGTGGTGTGTTTATTGAGGTGGCGCCAGATATGATGGGCCAAGGGTAAGGACAGCATAGTGGTATGATGAGTCTTCATGATCGTTCAATTTTAGGTAGATCAACGGTTGGTGCTATCTTGCCATTGGAAGCTGCATAGTGAATACCATGGCGACATAGCGTCTTGCTAACACGTGTCTCGCTGGAAGACCAGGATTGACGGTTAACAGCTGGCATTTGGTGCAATCGTTGCAGTCAATGGGGTAGTTAGTCTTGATGTTACGGCTAGATGGTGGAAAGGTGGCACAGTTAGGTTGGTGAAAATTGCAGTTAGAAATAACAATGGGGCGCTATGTCGCTATAATGACCCTCAAGGCATGGTGCCTATAGCGACATAGCGCCCAGTCCAATGTAGGGAATGGTCAGCGCGTGGGACCTTGAGGAGGTGGCAAAATAAAGAGAGACTATTGGCCCACGCGGCCTAATTGGCACATAAGGAACTGTTTGACTTGCTTTGACCCCATGGATTCATGAGCCAAAAACAATGAATCGGGTTTTTTTGCCGTGAGATTTCGATCTTGTGATCAATGCCACCAACTCAGAAGTGAATGCAAAGTGCAAGGACATTCTATCACCATTACAGATCTATCTACTATGTTAGGGGATGTTTTATGGCATCGTTCTGTCTTCTCCAAGCTCTTTCTCAGAGGAATATCAAATTTTTTGGTACTCAAAACAATGTTCGAACTAGATCTTTGATTGGATTTTTAGGGTGAGAAGTTAATGCCAATAGGTGAGAAGTAAATGTAATGCAAAAAATCCTCAGTTATGCCTGAACTATAAAGGAAATTTTGTGATATTTTCTTAGGGGATTCCTTTTCTGATTTTCTCTGCTACTGCTTGCAGGTCTCCAGTGTAAAATTCCCTTTGTCTCTGAGTTGTATAACATTCTGTATCATCTCCTTCCACCATCAATGTGTATGTGCATCCATCTTGCCTCTCATTGGTGTATTGTTGAGATCTGTGGCTTGCATACTGTATCTATTTTTGGCCTATTGGATAATATATAAGTGAAATCCTTTTCCTTGTATTATTCAGTTTGGTTTCCTGATCTGTATGTGGCTGTTGATTGACATAAGTCTGGGTGTGTATGTCTTTTGAATGTTATCTTGGTTTTGTAGTGCATATATGGGCAGAAATGAGTCTGAACACTCTATTTTGGTGCATCACCTCCTTAGATTAGACTAGGTAGATTTGGCTTCCGTGCTCTTCTTCTCCCTTTTCCTCTCCAAGAAGTAGATAGGTGCACCCCGATAGTAAGAGGAATTCGGCCTTCTCCGGAGACTCAACCTCGCAGTTCAAGTCCCATAGCTTGGAGGTTGTTTCCATGTTTCACTAGGTTGTCCTCACGCATAGGCCTTGGACAAGGGTGCAAACCTAAGTGACAATAGTTTTTGGCATGCCCGATGGGACACTTTTTCAAACAAATCTAAAGTCTACTGGTGTCAAGAAGAAAGAGTTTCAGAGATTAATGCTGAAGAGGTAGTGTTGGCTTCAGTATTCAAGCCTTCAAGAGGCTGATTCTTCAAAGTACTTAGCGACTCTGAACATCAACAAATCTGGTTCCAGGCCAAAGTTGCAGTAATTCATGCCCAGAGCTAAAACAAGGGCGTCTTCTAGAGGTAAATTTCAATATCAAGAGCTTTCTCTTTCAAATCCTATAAGAAGGAGGACTAGAACTTCATTATAACTAGTTAGGGGTGTAATAAAAGTTAATATACCTGTAAGATCTATCTCTACTCCTCCTACTATTTGAACTCATCCTAGATTGCCATCAACACTCATCAATAGAACACTTGTTTACATGGCACAACCAAGAGTTCATGCTTTTGCCACCTTTAATGGTGGAAGTCCTCTATTGTTAGCCCAAAGACATGATATACCAGTATCTGCACTCAAAAGTATACCTAATTTTATTGGTGAAACTTCCATCTCCCCTTTAGAGCATATCTAAGAAGTAGCAAACGTCTGTAATATTAATGGTATCATAGAGGATGATGTTGCTATCAAACTTCTAACCTCATCTTTAAAAGGAAAAGAATTACAGTGGTATAGAGGCTTAGCTCATGGTTCTATAACTGATTGGAATGGACTAGGAGCAGGATTATGCAAACATTTTGAGGATAGAAGTGATCATCTGTCACTTTTAGAGAAGCTCACTACTATAAAAAGGGCCCCGCATGAATGTATGACTGATTTTAATTATATATTTCAAAAGACATGGGATAGAATACCTACTACAGTGAAACCTACCCCTGGTAATGCCTTCTTACATTACCTTAGAGCTTTTAACAGTGATATTGAGACTACAATCCAAACTATGGGAGGAGATTCCTAGCCTAATGCTTATGAGATAGCCATAAAATTTGAGAACATCCTGATACAAGGAAGCAAACTAGCTCGAAGGCCCCCTATGCCTTTCTTTCCTAATGTTCCCAACCACCAACCGACAATGGCCCCTCTTCCTACAAATTCTACATCACAATCCCTTACTCCAGTCCCTCAAGCTTCCACATCCTCAAATGGGATAAATGAACTCAAAGAAATGCTCCAAGGTCTAGTGCTGAATACAGATAAGAGAGAGAAGACCCTAGATAAAAAATTGCAAGAGCAGGGGAAGGAGTTGAAAGACCAAGGAAAGAGATTAGAGGATAGTTTCTATATGATACAGAAAATGAGTAACAAGGTGGTGGCCTTAGAAAGGTAGCAGGCTCAAGGTGGCAAGCCTCCCCAACTGCAATATCAACCTCCAAATGGTGGTAGGCCTCCTAACCAGTGGAATAGCTCTTTTGATCAGGGTAGGCAAAATAGTCATGCTTCTACTTCAAGCTGAAATCATAACAGAGCTATAATCCCTCAAAATAACTTGGCCCAAGATCAAGATTTCTGTCCTTCATGCAACTATTCTTATGCCTATTGCATGTGCCAGAAGGCAAAATCTTATTTGGCCCTAACTGGCCAAGAACCTGCAACAAAGCAATCATACAAGGGGGATCATCCCAAGGAGGCCTCATATATCCAAGGACATGATGATTGCTCTTTCATGAATCATCAGATTGGGGAGCATTGTAATGTAAACCAGGATTCCCTTGCTCATAACACAAGAAGTAAGAGGAGAGCTATGGAACATACTGCCCCTCCTTCTCCTAAGCAGGCCTCAACTTCAAGTGCTACACCTCATATATAAGCAGAAAATGACCAAACAAGTACTTCACAACAGCAAGGGAAAGATTCTAGAAAGAAAGATGCAAGTGATCCTTATGTTGCCCCATCTCAACCTCTTATAAGTGCAGCTCCCAAAGTTTCTACCAAAGTTCCTAATACACCATTCAGTGTGGTAGATCAAATGAAGAAGACCGATGTGAATATTTCTATGTGGGATGCTATTGCTACCATACCAATGCAGAAGAGGATGCTACAGCAAGAATTAGAGAAGATTGAACCCAAGGATCAGCCATCTATTATGGAGAGTGCCACAAGTCTAGTACAACCAATAGGGGATGCGGAGACAAATAAAAAGGTTAGACCTCCTCCATTCTATGTTTCTCTGATTATAGGGGGCAAATTAGTCCACAATTGCATGATAGATTCAGGGGCTAGTAGCTCAGTAATGCCTAGGTGTGTTGCTGATGCTTTATGAATGAAATATGAGCCCATTGTTAGGGATGTGTTACAATTAGATGGTAGTATTGTCAAAATTTTAGGTATCCTTAGGAATGTGGAGATGGCCCTACATGCATGCCCTGGTTGCACTGTAATTCAAGACATATCTGTTGCTGAAGTCAAGCCCTATTTTGATATTTGTCTTTCAAGAGACTTCACTACTCAAATTGGTGGGTTCATATCTACTGATTGGTCATATATGTCTTTTAAGACCAGATATGGAGCCAATGCTTCAATTAGAGTAGAACCTCAAGCCCTTCATCACACTAAATAATACAACCCAAACTTCACCAACATGAAAGTCCCTATTCTAGAGATGGATGAAAATGACATAGTAAATGAGCCTGCCACTTCCATAGCAGAGATTCCTAATTTTTTCTTGGATGAATGGGCTAGTTCGTATCAGTTTGAACCTATGTCAAAAACTCTTGAGATAGGCCTTAGCATATATTGCATAATAGAAAAAGATGCTCAAGTTCCTAATCTAATTGGGACTAATAAGGATATAAGTGGAACATGGAGCGTGTACTTTGATGGCTCAAGGAACAGAAATGGAGTAGGGGCTGGTGTTATGTTGATCTCTCCTGCACAAATAAGATACTACTTCTCCTTTAGGCTCCAATTTAGTTGCACCAATAATGTGGCCGAGTATGAATCTTTGATTCAAGGTCTCTTACTTGCCCAAAAGAGAGGAATTCAAGCCTTGAGAGTATATGGGGATAGTGAGTTGGTAGTTAACCAAGTGAGAAATTGGAATATCACCAAAAAAAGCCTACTCAAGTCTTACAAATACAAAGTCTAGGATTTGCTTGAGGGCTTCAATGCATTTAATATTCAGAGCATTCCTAGGAAAGAAAATAGACATGTTGATAGACTTGCAGCAGTAGGTGTAGCTTATGATGTACCAGGGAATCTTGAGGAAGAAAAGAAGCAACAAATAAAGGTGGTAGTGAGGCCTACCATCCCTGACAACAACACTCATTGGTAGGTGTTTGATTCTGATGAGAAAATTGTGAGTTTCTTGCAGAATGAGGTAGAATTCTCAGATAGAAACCAGTCAAGACTGCAAGATCAGTATGGTGATCAGATCATTCATCTCAGTTCTAACAAGTTTCCTAAGGGTCTCATTACCTTGGTGAGTGTCTTTAATCCTAATGATCAAAAAAGAGGCAAAGGAATGAATCTAGCTGCAGAAAAGGATGATTATGCCCCAGTTACAATTGTTGATGAAAAATTTTTGAATATGGGGAAGGTATGTTCTAAAACTGAGCAAGAAAACTTCATTCATTTGTGTCAAGAATTTAATGATGTATTTGCTTGGACATATGATGACTTAAAAGGGTTTGACCCTAGTTTTTTTTAGCATACCATAGATTTAATTGATAAGGCCAAACCAGTAAGGCAAAAATAGAGGCCGGTGAATCCTAAGATTGAACCTCTAATGAGAAAAGAACTATCCAAGTTGATAGAGGCTAATATAATATTTCCTATTAAACACTCATCATGTGTAGCTAACCTAGTCCCTGTTAGGAAGAAGAATGGAGAAATCAGACTGTGTGTGGACTTTAGGGATCTTAATCAGGCTTCGCTTAAAGATCACCATCCTCTCCCTTCCATGGAGAAAATCCTATCCAAAGTCAGTGGGTCAAGGAGATTCTCTTTTCTTGATGGGTTCTTTGGTTATAACCAAGTGCTGGTTAAGGAATCTGACAAATATAAGATAGCATTTACTACTAAATGGGGCACCTATGCTTATTGCAAGATGCCATTTGGACTAAAAAATGCAGGTACCACATTTCAAAAGGCAATGGAGATGGCCTTTAAAAAATTAATTGACAAGTTTGTCTTAGTAAACCTTGATGATATAACTATATATTCAAAAAATGTAGATCATTTTGATCATCTAAGATAGGTATTTCTAAGATGTAGAGAGTTTGGGGTCTCCCTTAACCCAGCCAAGTGTGTCTTTTCTACAACCCAAGGAAAATTATTGGGACACATTGTATCTAAGGACAGGCTGACCATTGATCTAGAAAGAACAAAGGCAATACTTGCCCTTCCTCTTCCTAAACACAAGAAGGGGTTGCAAAGTTTCCTTGGTAGGATAAATTTTGTAAGACGGTTTATTCTTAATCTTGCTACCATGGCAAAACCTCTTATAGCTATGCTTAACAAAGGTACGATCTTCTCATGGACCAAGGAAGGGAAGAAGATTTTTGAAGAGATCAAGACAGCTATAGCCTCAGCCCCTACTCTCATGAACCCAAATTTTGAAAAGGATTTAATTCTCTACACTCTAGGTGGTGAGTCAAGTATCTCTACTGTCTTGACTCAAACAAATGACAAGGATGAGGAGCAGCCCATAGCCTTCTTTAGTGAAGGGCTCAAGGAATATGAAGATAAGTATAGCTTTGTTGAGAAGCAAGCCCTTGTGGTCATCAGAGCCTTGAAGAAATTCAAGCACCTCTTATCCCACAATAAAATCCATTTGTTGGTGCCCCATGCCAGTGTAAAAGACTTTCTATTAAGCAAAGATATCAGTGAAAGGAGAGTCGGATGGATCACTAAGGTAATGGAGTATGATGTTGATATTCACATCACCAAGCTGGTAAGAGGGAGAGGATTGTGCAAGGAAATGTTATCAAGCCAGAATTTTGATGAAGAGATTGTTATGGTAATAACAGAGCAGCAGGAGGTAGGAAATGTTAATGGTCTAAGGAGCTGGATAAATGACATGAAGAGCTTCTTATCAGGGAATGGATACCCTCAGGGATTGGACAGAACTAAAAGGAGACAATCTAGACTACAGTCCATTCCCTATGTTGTGATTGATGGTATCCTATTTAGGAGGGATTTTAATGGGACCCTGCTAAGATGCATTGAAGAGGATCAGGCTAAGAGGATGATTAAGGAACTTCATGATGGCCTGGATGGTGGCCATTTCTCTACAAGAACAACTGCCATGAAGATCATGAGGGCTGGTTATTATTGGCCATCTCTGTTCCATGATTGTTATGGATATGTGAGAAAATGTGAGAAGTGTGCTTTCTTCTCAGGAAAATAGAGGCCTGGAGCTCTCCCCCTTCATCCTATTCAGGTGGATAAGCCCTTTACTCAGTGGGGATTGGATTTTATAGGCCCCATTAATCGTCCATCTAGTGCAAGTCATAAATGAATTTTGGCTGCTATTAATTATTTCACTAGATGGACAGAGGCAATTGCCTTGAAGGATGCCACAGAACCATCAGTTGTTGAATTCCTTGATGGAATTGTATCTAGGTTTGGATCTCCTTCTACTATCATCTCAGACAATGCTAGGTCTTTTTTTGGAACCCAAATTTGTGCATGGGCAATGAATCACAATATCTACCTGAGCACATCATCAAATTATTATCCCCAGGGTAATGGTTTGGCTGAGTCTTCCAACAAGAATCTGATCAAAATCATGAAGAGAAAAATAGAAGACAATCAAAGGGTTTGGCATAAGAAATTAAGAACTACTCTGTGGGCTGATAGGATAGCACCCAAGAGATCTATTGGGAATTCACCTTTTGTGCTAGTATATGGTAGAGAGGCCAGACTCCCAATTTCATTGGAATTCCCATCCTTGGAGTTGGCTCATCAGCTTGAATTGATTGAAGATATTGCCATGTAAGTAAGAATGGTAGAGCTAATTGAGTTAGAAGAGAGAAGAAATAAAGCTATGCAAACCCTAGAGATACATCAATAGTAGATGAAGAGGAATTTTGACAAGAGGGCTAGGGTCAGAACCTTCAGAGAAGGAGATTTAGTTCAAAAGTGGGATGCAGACAAAGCAAAATCAGGAAGATATTCCAAATTTCATGCACTATGGAGTGGCCCCTATCTGATTGCCAGTTGCAAGCAGACTAATTCATTTCAATTAAGCAAGCCAAATGGTGAAATTTTTCCCATTCCAGTCAATGGGATCTATCTGAAGCCCTGTTTCTAAAAATTTGAGAATCCATGTACATAAGTAGTTTAGTTTCTTTTCTATTATTTCCTACTTTTCAAGAAGTGCACGGGCATAGCCATCTCCCTATGAGGTAGTAGATTTTGTGGTGTCTCAGGTTGCAGAGGAAGTTTTTTTTTTGTTTCCAGTTGCATTTGCAGAGCTAGAGTTTTTAATGTTTTGATCTCCTCACAGAAGGGTTAGGGTTTTGCAATTCTTAGATTCATACTTTTTTGACTCCATGGCCCAATGGATTGTTTACAGGCACTGGTCATGCATCGAGCAGGCTCATGCCCGCTGTGAGTCACCAGAAATGTTGTATTTTAATCTTCTCACCAAAATTCATAATTCATATTGCCCTTCCCGCCTTTGAAATGTCCATAATCAAATACCCGTGGAAATATTAAAATTCCAAGCTTCGAACCTTATAACGTATTTTTTGTAGCTCGCAAGTTCTCTGCCGTCAAATCTGAGGAAGATCGACAGTTGGCGTTATCTCGCCTTTGGAAGCTGCACGAGATTTATGTTAGCGACATGGCACCCGGAGGACACATGTCCGGTGGGTCTAGCTTGCAGGGTAGACATGTTTCAACGGTTTGAAAAAGTTCCACAGCAC
Organism: Cupressus sempervirens; assembly: GCA_028749045.1. Taxonomy (NCBI): domain Eukaryota; kingdom Viridiplantae; phylum Streptophyta; class Pinopsida; order Cupressales; family Cupressaceae; genus Cupressus; species Cupressus sempervirens. The sequence goes on along the minus strand of CM053788.1, from coordinate 469,835,308 downwards.
TGTGGGCGCTATGTCGCTATCATGTATTGGTCGAAAAATCTTCATAGCGACATAGCGCTCGACGAAAATGTCTTACGGTGGGCGGTCAGTTTCACAGGCCGAAAAGTTCAAAAGGTGGCAAGGTGCCATGTCGCCATCAAAAAATCACAAGTTTTCTAATAGCGACATAGCGCCCGCCCGGCCGGAGGGTGTTTCTACGGTGAGTCCTAGTGTTCGGCGGGCAGGTTCGTGGCAACGAAAAAGTCACCACGGCGAGAGCTTCAAGCAAGTGGTTGGGTCCCATTTTGTACCCCATCTGCCTGGTTGGTGGAGTCTGGTGCAATGGTGGCGAATCATTGGAAGACACGTGCAAATCAGAAGACATGTCATCATTGGGTGCCATGGCGCTATGGGAACCTGGCCCCAATTTTCCCATAGCGACATAGCGCCTAGGCGCCACATGTCCCCTCAGTAGGGTCAAAGTAGTACGGACCCTCTAGATTGGTGCCTTTTCAAACCAAGGTGATGCTTCGTTAGGTCAATGGGGAACAACCACGTATGCTAGGTCAGAATACAGATAGATCGTGGGATTGGATCTTCAACGCGGCCAGTATAGTAAAGGGTTAAGATCTCCACCGTCTAATTTGCAGTGATCAAGGGCAGGCGCCATTGCACTATGGAAGAGTTGCATGAGATTTACGATAGCGAGTTGGCACCTGGAGAACACATGTCCTCGTCAGTCCAAGTTTGGAGGCGCAGGAAATACAAATAGTTGGCATGTGGCTGGTTCCCATTGATTGATACCCTGAGGAGCAGGGGGCAGTATCTTTCTCACTGCTGTCAGATCAAGGAGAATTGACGAAAGACGCCATGTCGCTATGGTGAAGTTGTGTGATCTTTACCATAGCGACATAATGCCCATCCACCACATGGATCAGTAGGGCCAGGTCTCACCAAAGTACGCTAGGTATCATTCGAGTGTGGTGCATTTGTTGAGGCAACGTCAGATATGATGGGCCAAAGGTAAGGACAGCACAGTGGTACAACGAGTCTTCATGATCATCTAATTTTAGGCAGATCAACAGTTGGCACTCTCTCACCATTGGAAGTTGCACAGTGTATACCATGGCGACATAGCATCTTGCTAACACATGTCTCGCTGGCAAACTAGGATTGACGGTTAACGGCTAGCAGTCGATGCAATCGTCACAGTCAACGGGGCAGTTAGTCTTGATGTTATGGCTAGATGGTGGAAAGGTGGCGCAGTCAAGTTGGTGACCATCGCAGTTAGAAATAATAGTGTGGTGCTATGTCGCTATAATCTCCCTCAGGGCATGGTACCTATAGCGACATAGCGCCCAGTCCAACATAGGGAATGGTCAGCGCTGGGACCTTGAGGAGGTGGCAAAATAAAGAGAGACGATTGGCTCGCATGGCCTAATTGGCACATAAGGAACTATTTGACTTGCTTTGACCGCACGGATTCATGAGCCAAAAATAATGAATCAGGTTTTTGCCACGAGATTTCGATCTTGTGATCAATGCCACCAACTCAGAAGTGAATGCAAAGTGCAAGGACATTCTACCACCATTATAGATCTATCTACTATGTCAGGGGATGTTTTCTGGCACCGTTCTGTCTTCTCCAGTCTCTTTCTCAGAGGAATATTAGATTTTTTGGTACTCAAAACTGTGTTCAAACCAGATCTTTGATTGGATTTTCAGGGTGAGAAGTTAATGCAAGTAGGTGAGAAGTAAATGTAATGCAAAAAATCCTTAGTTATGCCTGAACTATAAAGGAAATTTTGTGATCTTTTCTTAGGGGACTCCTTTTCTGATTTTCTTTGCTACTGCTTACAGCTCTGCAGTGTAAAATTCCCTTTGTCTCTAAGCTGTATAACATTCTGTATCATCTCCTTCCGTCGTCAATGTCTATGTACATCCAGCTTGCCTCTCATTGGTGTATTGTTGAGATCTGTGGCTTGCATACTATATCTATTTTTGGCCTATTGGATAATATATAAGTGAAATCCTTTTCCTTGCGTTATTCAGTTTGGTTTCCTGATCTGTATGTGGCTATTGATTGACATAAGTCTGGGTGTGTATGTCTTTTGAATGTTATCTTGGTTTTGTAGTGCATATATGGGCAGAAATGAGTCTAAACACTCTATTTTGGTGCATCACCTCCTTAGATTGGACTAGGTAGATTTGGCTTTCATGCTCTTCTTCTCCCTTTTCCTCTACAAGAAGTAGATAGGTGCACCTTCATAGTAAGAGGAAGCTGGCCTTCTTCAGAGACTCAACCTTGTAGTTCAAGTCCCACAGCTTGGAGGTTGTTTCCATGTTTCACTAGGTTGTCCTCGCGCATAGGCCTTGGACAAGGGTGCAAACCTAAGTGACAATAATTTTTGGCACACCCGGTGGGACACTTTTTCAAGAAAATGTAAAGTCTACTGGTGTCAAGAAGAAAGAGTTTCAGAGATTAATGCTGAAGAGGTAGTGCTGGCTTCAGTATTCAGGCCTTCAAGAGGCTGATTCTTCAAAGTACTTGGTGACTCAGAACATCAACAAATTTGGTTCCAGGCCAAAGTTGCAGTAATTCATGCCCAGAGCTAAAACAAGGGCGCCTTCTAGAGGTAAATTTCAATATCAAGAGCTTTCTCTTTCAAATATTAGAAGAAGGAGGACTAGAACTTCATTATCACCAGTTAGGGGTGTAATAACAGTTAATATACCTTTAAGATCTATCTCTACTCCTCCTACTGTTCAAACTCAGCCTAGATTGCCATCAACACTCATCAATAGAACACTTGTTTACATGGCACAGCCAAGAGTTCATGCTTTTGCCACCTTTAATGGTGGAATTCCTCTATTGTTAGCCCAAAGACATGATATACCAGTATCTGCACTCAAAAGTATACCTGATTTTACTGGTGACACTTCCATCTCACCTTTAGAGCATATCCAAGAAGTAGCAAACGTCTGTAATATTCATGGTATCATAGAGGATGATGTTGTTGTCAGACTTCTAGCCTCATCTTTAAAAGGAAAAGAATTACAGTGGTATAGAGGCTTATCTCATGGTTCTATAACTGATTGGGATGGACTAGGAGCAGGATTATGCAAACATTTTGAGGATAGAAGTGACCATCTATCACTTTTAGAGTAGCTGACTATTATAAAAAGGGCCCCCCATGAATGTATGACTGATTTTAATTATAGATTTCAAAAGACATGGGATAGAATACCTACTATAGTGAAACCTACCCCTGGTAATGCCTTCTTACATTACCTTAGAGCTTTTAACAGTGATATTGCCACTACAATCCAAACTATGGGAGGAGATACCTTGCCTAATGCTTATGAGATAGCCATAAAAGCTGAGAACATCTTGATACAAGGAGGCAAACTAGCTCCAAGCCCCCCTATGCCTTTCTTTCCTGATGCTCCCAACCACCAACCAGCAATGGCCCCTCTTCCTACAACTTCTACATCACAAGCCCTTACTCCTATCCCTCAAGCTTCCACATCCTCAAATGGGATAAATGAACTCAAAGAAATGCTCCAAGGTCTAGTGCTGAATACAGATAAGAGAGAGAAGACCCTGGATAAAAAATTGCAAGAGCAGGGGAAGGAATTGAAAGACCAAGGAAAGAGATTAGAGGATAGTTTCTCTATGATACAAAAAATGAGTAACAAGGTGGTGGCCTTAGAAAGGCAACAAGCTCAAGGTGGCAAGCCTCCGCAACTGCAATATCAACCTCCAAATAGTGGTAGGCCTCCTAACCAATGGAATAGCTCTTTTGATCAGGGTAGGAAAAATAGTCATGCTTCTGCTTCAAGCTCAAATCAAAATAGAGCTATAGTCCCTCAAAATAACTTGGCCCAAGATCAAGATTTCTATCCTTCATGCAACTATTCTTATGCCTATTACATGTGCCAGAAGGTAGAATCTTATTTGGCCCTATCTAACCAAGAACCTGCAGCAAAGCAATCATACAAGGGGGATCATCCCAAGGAGGCCTCATATATCCAAGGACATGATGATTGCTCTTTCATAAATCATTAGATTGGGGAGCATTGTAATGTAAACTAGGATTCCCTTGCTCATAACACAAGAAGTAAGAGGAGAGCTATGGAACATACTGCCCCTCCTTCTCCTAAGCAGGCCTCAACTTCAAGTGCTACACCTCATATACAAGCAGAAAATGAACAAACAAGTACTTCACAACAGCAAGGGAAAGATTCTAGAAAGAAAGATGCAAGTGATCCTTATGTTGCCCCATCTCAACCTCTTATAAGTGCAGCTCCCAAAGTTTCTACCAAATTTCCTAATACACCATTCAGTGTGGTAGATCAAATGAAGAAGACCGATGTGAATATTTCTATGTGGGATGTTATTGCTACCATACCAATGCAGAAGAGGATGCTGCAGCAAGAATTAGAGAAGATTGAACCCCAGGATCAACCATCTATCATGGAGAGTGCCACAAGTCTAGTACAACCAGCAGGGGATCTGGAGACAAATAAAAAGGTTAGACCTCCTCCATTCTATGTTTCTCTGATTATAGGGGGCAGATTAGTCCACAATTGCATGATAGATTCAGGGGCTAGTAGCTCAGTAATGCCTAGGTGTGTTGCTGATGCTTTAGGAATGAAATATGAGCCCATTGTTAGGGCTGCATTACAATTAGATGGTAGTATTGTCAAAACTGTAGGTATCCTTAGGAATGTGGAGATGGCCCTACATGCATGCCCTAGTTGCACTGTGATTCAAGACATATCTGTTGTTGAAGTCGAGCCCTATTTTTCTATCTCTCTTTCAAGAGACTTCACTTCTCAAATTGGTGGATTCATATCTGTTGATTGGTCATATATGTCTTTTAAGATCGGATATGGAGCCAATGCTTCAATCAGAGCAGAACCTCAAGCCCTTCATCACACTGAATCCTACAACCCCAACTTCATCAACATGAATTTCCCTAGTCTAGAGATGGATGAAAATGACATAGTAAATGAGCCTGCCACTTCCATAGCAGAGATTCCTAATTTTTTCTTGGATGAATGGGCTAGTACGTATCAGTTTGAACCTATGTCAGAACTCTTGAGATAGGCCTTAGCACATATTGCATAATAGAAAAAGATGCTCAAGTTCCTAATCTAATTGGGGCTAATGAGGATATAAGTGAAACATGGAGCATGTACTTTGATGGCTCAAAGAATAGAAATGGAGTAGGTGCTAGTGTTATGTTGATCTCTCCTGCACAAATAAGATACTACTTCTCCTTTAGGCTCCAATTCAGTTGTACCAATAATGTGGCTGAGTATGAATCTTTGATTCAAGGTCTGTTACTTGCCCAAAAGAGAGGAATTCAAGCCTTGAGAGTATATGGGGATAGTGAGTTGGTAGTTAACCAAGTGAGAAACCGAAATATCACCAAAAATGGCCTACTCAAGCCTTACAAATACAGAGTCTAGGATTTTCTTGAGGGCTTCAATGCATTTAATATTCAGAGCATTCCTAGGAAAGAAAATAGACATGTTGATAGACTTGTAGCAGTAGGTGCAGCTTATGATGTACCAAGGAATCTTGAGGAAGAAAAGAAGCAAAAAATAAAGGTGGTAGTGAGGCCTGCCATCCCTGACAACAACACTCATTGGCAGGTGTTTGATTCTGATGAGCAAATTGTGAGTTTCTTGCAGAATGAGGCAGAATTCTCAAATAGAAACTAGTCAAGACTGCAAGATCAGTATGGTGATCAGATCATTCATCTCACTTCTAACAAGTTGCCCAAGGGTCTCATTACCTTGGAGAGTGTCTTTAATCCTGATGATCAAACAAGAGGCAAAGGAATGAATCTAGCTGCAGAAAAGGATGATTATGCCCCAGTTACAATTGTTGATGAAAAATTTTTGAATATGGGGAAGGTATGTTCTGAAACTGAGCAAGAAAACTTCATTCATTTGTGTCAAGAATTTAATGATGTATTTTCTTGGACATATGATGACTTAAAAGGGTTTGAGCCTAGTTTTTTTTAGCATACCATAGATTTAATTGATAAGGCCAAACTAGTAAGGCAAAAATAGAGGCCGATGAATCTTAACATTGAACCTCTAATGAGAAAAGAACTATCCAAGTTGTTAGAGGCTAATATAATATTTCCTATTAAACACTCATCATGTGTAGCTAACCTAGTCCCTGTTAGGAAGAAGAATGGAGAAATCAGACTGTGTGTGGACTTTAGGGATCTTAATCAGGCTTCTCTTAAAGATCACCATCCTCTCCCTTCCATGGAGAAAATCCTATCCAAAGTCAGTGGGTCAAGGAGATTCTCTTTTCTTGATGGGTTCTTTGGTTATAACCAAGTGCTGGTTAAGGAATCTGACAGATATAAGATAGCATTTACTACTAAATGGGGCACCTATGCTTATTGCAAGATGCCATTTGGACTAACAAATGCAGGTGCCACATTTCAAAAGGCAATGGAGATGGCCTTTAAAAAATTAATTGACAAGTTTGTCTTAGTAAACCTTGATGATATAACTGTATATTCAAAAAATGTAGATCATTTTGATCATCTAAGATAGGTATTTCTAAGATGTAGAGAGTTTGGGGTCTCCCTTAACCCAGCCAAGTGTGTCTTTGCTACAAGCCAAGGAAAATTATTGGGACACATTGTATCTAAGGATGGGCTGACCATTGATCTGGAAAGAACAAAGGCAATACTTTCCCTTCCTCTTCCTAAGCACAAGAAGGGGCTGCAAATTTTCCTTGGTAGGATAAATTTTGTTAGAAGGTTTATTCCTAATCTTGCTACCATGGTGAAACCTCTTACAGATATGCTTAAGAAAGGTACAGTCTTCTTATGGACCAAGGAAGGGAAGGAGAGTTTTGAAGAGATCAAGATAGCTATAGCCTCAGCCCCTACTCTCATGAACCCAAATTTTGAAAAGGATTTCATTCTCTACACTCTAGGTGGTGAGTAAAGTATCTCTGCTATCTTGACTCAAACAAATGACAAGGATGAGGAGCAGCCCATAGCCTTCTTTAGTGAAGGGCTCAAGGAATATGAAGATAAGTATAGCTTTTTTGAGAAGCAGGCCCTTGCGATCATCAAAGCCTTGAAGAAATTCAAGCGCCTCTTATCCCACAATAAAATCCATTTGTTGGTGCCCCATGCCAGTGTAAAAGACTTTCTATTAAGCAAAGATATCAGTGAAAAGAGAGCTGGATGGATCACTAAGGTAATGGAGTATGATGTTGATATTCACATCACCAAGCTAGTAAGAGGGAGAGGATTGTGTAAGGAAATGTTATCAGGCCAGGATTCTGATGAAGAGATTTTTATGGTAATAACAGAGCAGCAGGAGGTAGGAAATGTTAATGGTCCAAGGAGCTGGATAAATGACATGAAGAGATTCTTATCAGGGAATGGATACCCTCAGGGATTGGACAGAACAAAAAGTAGAGGTTGTGGAAGGAATGGTCAAAGGAATGCTGGTGCAAAAAGCTCAGGAAGAGCAAGCAACCAAGAGGGAGCAAGCACCTCTCAAAACAACTCTAGAGGTGATAAAAAGAATTACAACTCCAATAAGAGTAATTTTGAATGCTAATAATGTGATAAGTATGGAAATTATGCAAGTTTATTTTTGAAGAAATAGGGTGATTAGTCTGAAATTAAAATGGGAAATAATGGAACTATTCCCATAGTGGGCAAAGGATCTGTTATGGTCAGCAATAAGAAAGGTGAGAAGAAGGAAATACAAAATGTGTATTTTTCCCCTAGTATGAAGCACAACTTGATGAGTGTTGGATAACTCATTCAAAATGGATATAAGGTGCTGATGGAAAATGACAAGTGTGTCATTCATGAGAAGGATGGGAATAATAGATTACTTGCAACAGTCCAAATGACAAAGAACTAGATTTTCCCACTGAGGATAGAGACATGTTTCTCTTCTCAAATCAGTGTTGCACCTCCCAAGCATGCATGTATAGTAGTACATAAGCAATCAACTCTTAGGAGTGTGATTGAAGAGCCCTCCAAGCATCTCAGGTATGGACATCTTGGCTTTGCTGGTTTAAATTTATTGTCCAGAAAAATAATGGTAGATGGTTTGCCAAGCATTGTAAATTCATATGACAAGTGTGAGGCTTGCATATTGGGTAAGCAACATAGGCTTCCCTTTAATTCTAGAAATTCTAGAAGGGCTAGAGCACTATTAGAATTGGTGCATTCAAATTTGGTAAGCCCTATGCAAACTACTTCTATTGGGGGGAGTACTTATTTTATGACATTCATAAATGATTTCAGTCGTAGGACATGGGGGTATTTCTTAAAAAATAAATTTGAAGCATTTGACACATTTTTAGAATTTAAAGCCCTGGCTGAAAAATAATGTGGACACTATATTAAGGTCCTTAGATTAGATAGAGGAGGGGAGTATACCTCCAATATGTTTGTAAACTTTTGTAAGAAGAATGACATAAGAAAAGAGTTGAAAACCAGCTATATTCCATAGCAAAATGGAGTGGCTGAGAGGAAAAATAGGACCATTTTTGAAATGGCAAGAAGTATGATGAAAGCAAAAGGGCTCTCAACTAAATATTAGGAATAAGCTATAGCAATAGCAATATACTTGATCAATAGGTTTCCTACAAAATTAGTTCGTGATAAGATTCCTCTTGAGTCTTTGTCAAGGGATAGATGGACAATTGAACACTTGAGAGTGCTCAGATGTGTAGCATATGCACATGTGCCTAAAGAACAAAGGCAAAAATTGGATGACAAAGGTGTGAAGTGCATCTTCATAGGGTACATCTCAGAATCAAAGGCCTATAGGCTATATGATCCAATTGATAAGAAGATCATCATTTCAAGAGATGTGGAGTTTCTTGAAAAACAATCATGGGATGGCTCGGTAGATGAATCCTCAAGCACTTCAAGTAAACTGCCTACCATTTAAGAGGAAGAAGATGACATTGGTGATTAGCAAGATGATGGAGCAACAAACATGGATTACAGACAAAGGAAAAAAGGGAAGCAACCTTAACATGCCGAGCAATAGCTTCAACCACATCAAGACAACCCTGAGCTAGTATCCAAAATAGTAGCAGCAGTAATACTAAAAATTTAGATCCCACTCTCACCTCCCTATTGCTAAGAAAGACCAAGGGTCTAAGGGAGATATACCAAGAAGAAAGGTATGATGAAGATTATGATGAGAGTAAATTTTGCATTATTTTCTCATAGTGATCCAATTTATTTTGAGGAAGCTATGAAAGAGGAGAAATGGTGCAACTCCATGGATGAGAAAATAGATTCCATTGAAAGGAATGAGACATGGGTGTTAACTACATTGCCTCCCAAGAAATAAGTAAATGGAGTGAAATGGGTATACAAGAGAAAATGCAATGCTGAAGGAAAAATAGATAGGCATAAGGCACGTTTGGTGGTCAAGTGGTACAAGCAGTAGTATGGTAGAGATTATGATGAGATATATGCTCCAGTTGCAAGAATGGAAACTATGCGTGCTATCATAGCAATTTCCGCCCAACACAAATGGAAGGTATATCAAATGGATGTGAAGTTCACCTTCCCAAATGGTGTATTGAAGGAAGAAGTGTATGTAGAGCAACCACCTAGTTATGAAGTTACAGGTGAAGGGAACAAAGTGTATAGACTGAAAAGAGCTCTTTATGGGCTCAACAAAGCTCTATGGGCATGGTATAGCAAGATTGACTCATATTTGATGAAAAATGACTTTAGCAAAAGTAATGGTGAGCCCACACTTTACATTAAGGTAGCAAATGGTAATGTGTTGATTGTTGTCTTGTATGTAGATGATATAATTTTCACCAAAAAATGATAATTTTCTAATTAGTGAGTTCAAAGAGACTATGAAAATGAATTTGAAATGACAAACCTAGGTCTCTTGAAGTACTTTCTAGGCATAGAAATAAAACAAATGCATGATGGAATCTTCATCTCTTAAGAAAAATATGCAAGGAAGATCTTGGAGAGATTCAAAATGCAGAATAGTAAGGCAGCCCCAACACCAAAAGCAATAGGTCTAAAGTTGAGTAAGGAAGATTGCAGCAAAAGAGTGAATCCAAAACTATACAACAGCATGGTTGGAAGTTTGATGTATTTGACTGTAACCAGGCCAGACATAATGCACACAGTAAGTTTGGTTTCTAGATTTATGGAAACATCAAAGGATTTCCATTGGCAAGCAGGAAAGAGGATCCTAAGACATGTAAATGGTACCAAGGGATGTGGAATTTTGTATACTGCAGAAAATGAATTCAAGTTGGTTGGTTACATGGATAGTGATTGGATAGGAGTTTAGATGATAGGAAGAGCACTTTTGGATATATGTTTCATATGGGATTGGGTGCAATTTCATGGGCATCCAAGAAGAAACTTATTGTTGCTCAATCTATAGTAGAGGCTAAATATATAGCGAAAAATGTAGTAGCATGTCAAGCTATTTGGTTAAGGAGGATCTTGACAGATTTGAATGAAAGGCAAGAGGATGGAACCACAATTTATTTTGACAACATCTCTTCAATTGCATTGTCCAAAAATCCACTCTTCCATGGGAGAAGCAAGCATATAGAGATCATATATCACTTCATCAAAGATTTGGTGGAGAATGGGGCTATCAAAATAGAATTTTCCAAGTCTGAGTAGTAGCTAGCAGACATTTTCACAAAGCTATTAAGCATTGGAAGCTTTGTACACCTAAGAGAGTGTCTTGGTGTAGTTGATTTGGATCAGCAGTGATCCTTTGTTTGTTTGGCTCAAGATAAAGGGGGAGTGTTGAAATATTAATTGCATATAGTCATTTTCCCCTAAAGCCAAATGCCCACCTACCACCCGACGAATTGTAGAACTGTCAAAAAAATTGAATGCGGATAGGTGAGTTTTCAAACTTGGAAATGAGAGGGAAAATATTTTTCTAGTAAGACAAAAGGAATGATCTGATTCATTCGACCATTAGTTGAAGAGATCAAGATTTGTGAAGTAGAGCAGAGAAGGAAGAAGAAAGAAGTTGATCAGCAGGTCCAGTCGTCAGAGTGTAGAGACAAAGGAAGTTCATTTTGTGCCTGTAGTTGCACATGTTTCTTCTCTGGTCATTCTATAAGTTAGTTGTTTGTTGAATTCATCCTATGAAGTAGTGATTTCTCTAAGAACTATTGTTTGTAGCCATTAGAGCTATGAGTTGAAAATTTAATTTGAAATTTGAAGTTTTACTAGTTTGAAGTTTTAGGGTTATTTTAGGATTTTCTGGTTGAAGCCGAATGCTCCCAGATTTTGTAATAGTTTTAATCAAAGTTGAATAGCAAGCAAGCAGGCATACGTGAATCCATTGTTCTTCCTCTATTTATTACATTTGAGAAGTTTATTATTGGAAGCTTCATATTTCAGCTCTTGGGTTTTAATGGTGAAAATATCTAGGTTGTAAATCTATCACTCGATATTGTCTTTGTTTGAAGTTTTCTCTCTACAGTTATTGTCGAGCTTGCTCGACATCTACTTCTATCGATCTCCACCCTACAGTGGTGATCGAGCTCACTTTGCATCCATTTGTGTCAAGTTGTCTTTCACGTGCAGAGTTCATTTGGCTCCTTCGTGTGCTGACCTAGCTCAGTACCTTCTCCTGTCACTCAACATCTATTAATGTCGAGCAAAACTAGCACTCGGCAATAATTGTTGACAAGCAAAAATTTTTGAGTTGTGATTTATTTTTCACATTATCCTCTGTGATAAGTATATTATCTTTTGTAGTTGAAGCACTACCCTCTATGCTATCTATAACATACTTCTTTTGCAATATATTATTCACTACTTACCATATCCTACAATTGTTGTCTATATGTCCTCTAAACTCATTGCAATTTCCTATTGCAACCTATGGTTTTATAGAAATAACTTCCTTACTTCCTCCATGAGTTATTTCTCCATTGTATTGCTTGTTGTAGATACAATTTCAGCTTTGAGTGAAGCTTCTATTCTCTTTTTGTTTTCTTGTGATATCGTGTGAAACAACTTCAGTCACATTGGAGTTATGTCCTTCATATGAATGCATTGGCAAAATATCTTTGCATGGATGTTGAGTACACTATAATTATTGGATAATTTATATTTCTCCTCCATGTGTAACTATATCTTCCTTTGGTTGTGCCAGTATTTCTTAATATCATCAATATTGGAATATGAATTCCCAATCTGTCTCTTGTTATATATCTCCATTATTCCCCTATATGACCATAACAAATCTATTCAAACTTAACAAAGGCTGATTTTTCCGTGACTTTGACTTTCCACATAGAAAATTTTCAAGAATTATATTCTTTCATCTATAGATAACTCACAATCAAAAATGCAAACATAAATAGACCCAAGTCCCCGAGATATCAATACTTCAGCATTATTTTGCATGTTTACTAAAGGATTCAATATAAATGATTCCAAAAAATGATTGAAGTCTCTCAGAAACTATATACATTATTCCATGTTTAGGAGATAAATGTAAATTTTAAACATATTCAGATTTTTTAAAGCCCAAGTGTGAAGGAAGTCAAATTCATGAAATATATACAACTGTGAACTTTTTTATGACAAAATCATTTTGTAATGGGTAAGTAGCGAATGGTTTAGAGTAGCATAGACTCTTTTAGAAATAAATTGTTTAGAATGCAATCGCTTCACCCATGGAAAATAAGAAAACAAAATTCAATAGGTGCATAGAGAGCCATATTTGGAACTTGGTTTAGATGATTTCCAACTAGTTTCTCCCTTAGTCTCCTTCCTTTTTCAAACCTCCTACTCTCCAATCACTTCGAGATTTTGTTCTAATGAAAAACATAACACCAAATATTAAATGAGTAAGTGATGCTTAAAGGATACAGAAGAACCATTTCAAATTAACATCAGACATAAAATTTGCACCCAAAGTCTTTGCTATTTAACATCTACAAAGTGTGGATAACATCTAGAAAGTAGAAAATTGAAATGAAATGAAGAGAGAGGAGACTTACAATGTTATTTGCAGACTGTAAAAAATGCAAAGAAGTAACGCATGCAAAGAAGCAAGAATGTACAGTTAGAAACAATGCAATTATAGAGAGATGATTACGAAATATGGTTACTTGTCTGATGTGGATAGATGATTCAAA